>VUQR01011843.1:0-20115 GCA_015108515.1 Hemichromis elongatus
AACACAGAGGATCCAACAAGGTGGATATCACACCTACACTACACACAGAGAGGCATACAGACCTGTCTCCACGACCCAGTGCATGCATACTGCAATGTGTGTGTGTGTGTGTGTGTGTGTGGGGGGGGGGGGGTCCACTGGCTACAGCTGCTTGTGTTAAAAAGTCTTTGCATGCATGAAGTTGCTTTAAAACTGTATTGACACTGTAGCCTGTGACAAGATACTCTCTGCTCTCTGCTCTGATCTGCCAGATGTAACGGTCACCTTCAGAGTGGCTCAGGACCAGTGGCAGCTGTGGGCTCAGCTCTCAGGGCTAACGGAGAGTGCAGTAGGCAGTGTCTGAAAACTGAGGGGGCTGCCACATCAGACCTCCTTACTGAGATGAACCTGACAGAGATTCATAAACTCAAACAGCAGCTGATAGTGGTGAGTTCTAATTATATCATCCTGACATGCAGACTAAGGAGGACAGTTAGTTTAATATATATAATAGTTTATGTCAAAGTAAATTAATCTTTAGCTGTTTTTTAGTTCTACAACCACACTCAGTCTTCTTCACATTGCCAGCAGTGAGTCAGACTGATTTGTCACCAGTTCTGTTCGCAGCATTTATGGACAGGCTTTTTAGGCACAGCCAAAGTGTGAACTGTTTGGTGGTCTCAGGATCTCATCTCTGCTATTTGGAGATGATGGTTCTGTTGGGTTCGTCTACCCCCAGCTTGTAATGGAGTGCTTTGCAGCTAAGTATGAAGCAGGTGCAAAAAGAATCGGCACCTCTCAGTTTGGTTCAAGACTTGGAAAGCACAAAAATGGAGGAGTTTAAGTATCTTCACGAGTGAAGGGAGAATGAAGCAGGAGATGGACTGGTCCAGACCCTTGTTCTGTTCTTGTGTTTTCTGTGGTACCTGAGCCCAAAGACTATTTATGTTTTAGGTTGATCTGCATTCTGTGACCTATGGTCACAAGCTCTGATAGCAGCTAAAAATCATAGATGGAAGCAGAAATTTGCTTCCTCTGGAGTAGGGTGTAGAGCTGCTACTTCCCCTCATAGAGAGGACCAGGATGTGTCCTGAGCATCTCCTGGGTGAGGTGTTCTAGGCTAGCAAAATGGCAGACCCTGAGCATGCTGGGGAGATTTACTGCGCCTGGCTGGATTAAACCCAGTACAAAAAGTGTTTATTTGAAGTGACTAAAAACTATGAGGATGTAAACAAGCTTCGAAGGAATAATGTAGCATGTACTTTGAATAAAAGTACAACAAAACAAAAAAAAAACACTGCTTTCCTTTGTATGTCATGAATTACCTAATTAATAATGCTTTAAGAAGAAATGTATCTGGCTGTTATGCCTGTTTTGCTGTTATGACTAGAGATGCAGTGATTGACATTTTCTTGGCCGATTCCAATGTTTCTCTAAATGTGATCAAACTCTGTGTCTTCGGTCACTTACATGCAAACAGAGTAGCATATGGCACGCTGCTGTATGCCAATTGTGCATTGAATAGAACGGTTCATAATTGGTCTTCTGGGAGGCTGAACAGCCCGTAACTGTTCCTGGCTGAAAACTGTAAATCAGTGCTTGACCACCTAGACTTTAGTCACTAACAGTGGCTAAATTACTGATGAACTTTAGACTGAATTAGTGCTGGTCAAGCCTATTCTGGTGGAAGACAAGAAAGATTTGTAGGTTTTAAACAGTCACTTTTATAAGTGTCATTGCATTTGTACACACAAACTGTTCTGTGCAATGTCTCCACCAGCATTCATTAATACAGTGCATCCAGAAAGTATTAACAACGCTTCACTTGTTCCTTATTTGTCATGTTACAGCCTTATTTTGAATCCATGCTGCCAAATTTAGAAAAGTTTTATTCAAATTCTTAAAACTAAATTATAAAAAGGCCATACGTTTACACAGTCTTGGCAGCATGTACAGGCTCAGCACAGTTTCTTCCGGAGCAGTTTCCAATTCCCATCTTCATATCAAAAGCAGCGTAATCTTTGGTTTTCCCTTTTTGTTATGTTTTGGTTAGATGATGATATCTGTGTGTGTTACTGTCACTGAATTGGTTTCCATTTAAATGTTTTGTTTTCATTTTCATTTAAAAAGCCTCTTAGCTTCTTCAGAAATGGGGTTGTGGTTGCACATTTGCGTATTAGCTGACATCTTATCTTTTTTCTGTCTTAGAACAATTATGTTGACATCACGTAACCTCAGAAACTGCAGTTTATTAAGTCACATGGCATATGGCTTTCCTTAATCGTGCAGCTGTCTTCTTCAGGTTGAACGTGAGAAAGCAACACTGATGACGAACCTGCAAGAGTCCCAGACTCAGCTGCAGCACACACAGGGAGCCCTGACCGAGCAGCACGAAAAGACCCTCCGCCTGAGCCAGAAAGTCTCAGCTCTCCGCTGTCTTCAACGAAGGGTCAGCCAGGAGGCTTGTAGCAGTGTCACCTCTCAACTCAACTTTGAAAGTCTGTTGGTGCTGGATAGAGACGATGAGGCTGAGGAGGAAGGTGAAACTGCAGAGGAGAAGAGTAAAAGTCAAGTATTTTCATACCAAACTCCCAGTCTGGAGATCTTGCAGTGCAAGTATCGTGTGGCTGTGACAGAGGTGGTGGAGCTCAAGGCAGAGTTAAAAGTGCTCCGCGAGAAGCTTGCTCAGTGTTTGGAGGGAGCAGTGGAGGAGAAGCCAAGGCAAAGCAGTCAGCTCCATAAGCTGGAGAGGCAGGTTGCCTCTCTGGAAAAGAACTGCCGGGAGGGACAAGAGAAGGTAAAGTCAAACTGCCTGCTGTCAGTGTGAGTCTGTGAGAGGTCGCAGCTCCCGAGTTTTTCACATTCTCTTTTTTTACACCGTGGCCTTGATGTGAAGGTAAGATGAGTTTATTTCATTAATTTGTGTGTTGAGGGAATGAAATTGGTGGATTGTGTTTGGAGGCCCTCCGCAGAGAGAATTGGATGGTGACACCAGCTCCTGCAACCATGCAACAAACAGCAGGCTGCAAACATGAAAACTTATTTGGCAAAGTTGCAAGAATAGTGCAGAAGAATGAAGAAGTGAAAGGTTGAAGGTCGGCTGACAGACAGGTGGGGGAAAATTAAGGAAGAAGACAGTTTGAACTGCAGTTTGTTTGAGATGATTCTCTATTCCTGTTCTCAGATATTATGTAACAGGGTGACACCTTCATTACCTCTGTTCTGATCAGAACAGCGTTTGATTACGAACAGCTAAGTAAACAGAAAAGATTTCATGGAAAGGATGAGGACACTGTAAAGAGGGAAAAGCACTTATGCACTTATGCAGAAATCCGCAGTAGGACTGGGTTTCAATAATCAATTTTTCGATTAAAATTGATTCTGGCTTGAAAAACGCGATATCGATTTATTAAAATCCTGAATTGATTTTTAAATATAAATGTATTTTGCCCGAAACGCTAAAATCTCAGGTTAAACCTCACAACATTTCAACAACCACCAATTAGCTAAAACAGTAAATGAAAGCAGGTACACGGATTCTACACAAAGACATAAACACAGCTGACCCGACGCATCAGAATCAGTGAGCTGTCGGCTTTTTCCCCCGACGGCGTATCCGTGTATGTGCCGTCGGGGCTGAAAGCTGACAGCTAACAGATCCTGATGCGTCGGGTCCGCACTCTGTGTTTATGTGTTTTTTTGTGCTAGTTTGTGATGCTGAAGCTCTCTCTCTCTCTCTCTCTCAGTGTACTTCAAGAGTTCTCCATCTAAAAATCTCTGTTTTCTGTATTATTTTCTCTCTTATTATCCATCAGTCTACCGTCGCTGTTGGCTGCTGCCAACTGTTTGTTTGTTCCATTTAAATGTCTTCTGACAAGAGAGCCTCATTTCTGCTGTTTAATACCGAAGAAATTTAAACTCAAATTTAAACTAAAATTGTGAAAATTGCAAAACTCTTAGCTGTGTCTCTAATCAAACCTCTGTAACTTTGCTCTTAATGGTAGGAGCAGACTCAAATATACCAGCTGTCCTTCTGCAGATAGCAATGAGCAAAGTTTGTTTAACTTTTAATATTTGGCTCACCAGGAGGAAACGGATGAAGGGAACGGGGTCTGTCTATTCATAAACTCTGTTTGGTTGCTCTATATCATAAAGTCTGTTATTAAGATACCTGTTTCTATCTGGTGATTGATGTGTGTGTTTTGTGCAGTGTCAATGGGAAATGCCTAGTGTCGAACTTCTGCAACATCAATCAATATTCTGGTTTTTGTTTTTGTGTGTTTTTTGGGAGGACTACAACTTCAGTTGTGCACATGATAATTGTTTTCTCTTTCATTCTCCTCTTTTCTCAGATTTGTAGCCTGGAGTTTGAATTGCAGGCAGTTCAGTCAGCAGCCAACGAGAGCCAAGGGGCACTGAACGCAGCTCAGGATGAGCTGGTAACACTGAGTGAGGAGCTCGCTCAGCTCTACCACCATGTCTGCCTGTGTAACGATGAGACACCCAACCGTGTCATGCTGGATTACTACAGGTGTGACTGTTTTACTGCTCTTAGAGTGTCTGTTGAAGTTCAAATAATTGATAAAATGACTCGTATTATAAGTGTGCTAGTCTGTTTTATAAAAACTCCTTGAAGGTCTTGGAGCTTGAGGGTATCTTTGCTGTGTGTAGGACTGTGCTCTTCTGGACAAAGATCTCGGATCCACTCGCCCAGTTTGCGGCTGACTGACCCGAGTGCTCCAATTACCACAGGGACCACTGTTGCCTTCACCTTCCACATCTTTTGTCTCTTATTCTGTCTTCCTTCTCTCACCACAACCGGTCACGACAGATGGCCAACCCTTCCTCACCCTGGTTCTGCTGTAGGTTTCTTCCTGTTTCTTCCTGCTGGTGACCTGTCTGGTCACCAGCAGGGCAAAGGTGTTGATTGCCTCCATCTTGTTCTTCCCATTCAGCTGACACTTTAAGACTTGCCTGACCCTCTGCAGGTACTTGGTGGTTGCAGCTTTCCTAGCAGCCTCTTCATGGTTCCCATTTGCCTGTGGGATACCCAGGTACTTGTTGTCCACGATGTCTGCATTATTGCCTTCTGGTAGCACAATCACCTCAGTTATTACTGGCTTCCTTCTCTTCCTTCACAATCCGATTAGCGTTTCACCCACATTTGCGACTAAAACCAGACCTGCAATACAAACGTATTTAGGAGGAGTGTGTGAATAAAAAGTTTGACCACACTGATTGGAAGGTTGGTGGTTCGAACCTTGGCTCCCAGTCTGCATGCAAGTTGCTCTCCAATGTGCATAAGTGTGGGTTTGTGTGAATGTTTGTTAAGAGTATAAGTGGGTGTGAGTGAAGCATGTTGTATCAAGGGCTTTGCGTACTCCGGGAGAGTAAAAAAGCACTATATAAGAATCAGTCCATTTACCATCTACACTTCCCAAAAAGTCATTGGCTGCCCTCAGCCACTCCTAGTCCTGTCTCAGGAAAACCAAGGCCTGACACCCTGCCCACCACCTGTTTGATCCACTGCCCTCTGGTCTGTGCCTCAGGTCAATTGGGTCCCAGACCTCCAGACTCACAAAT
The DNA here is from genome assembly GCA_015108515.1 of Hemichromis elongatus. Lineage (NCBI taxonomy): Eukaryota > Metazoa > Chordata > Actinopteri > Cichliformes > Cichlidae > Hemichromis > Hemichromis elongatus. Next base: position 5,563 of record VUQR01011843.1, read on the forward strand.
AATTTCGGACTGTCAACAAACACAATCTGCCTCACCAACCTGAGTAACCTTCATCACTCATGCCATTCACACACACGTGCAGATGAACAAAATCAACCTTTTGGGAGTTCTTGATGGAGGCTCTCAGTGTCATGTTCATCTTGTACAGTTTTAGGCATTCCAGGATCTATGAGTCATATCATTAGGGAGAAGGCTTTCTTATAATCACCACAGGTTGATGACCCTGGCCTTGTAGCTGGTTTGGTCATCCTTTCTTCAAACCTTTCTGCAGCTCTGGTCATTGGCATCCCTCCACCTTGATCTTGGCCTCTAGTCCCTGTCAGTACTCTTACAGCACCATTGTCTTCCTCCTCTTGATCCTCCTCCTATTTCCTGCAATGCATGCTTTTGGTCACTACTCTTCAAACCAAATTTTTGACTGCAACATGTTCATAGTGCTCAAGATCAGATGTTTCGCTTGTGTGGAAGGGTACCTGTCAATATACAGAGCACTGTTTTATGAAGCTGCAAAGTGAGGGTGAAGCATTGAGCTGTTTGCTTGCTTTGTTGTACTTGATGTCTTGATCTGTTCTATTCTTCCAGACAAGGCAGGGGCCTCAGGGGCCTTAGTTCTAGTCTCAAAGCCATGTGTGCAGACAACAGCAAAGTTCTTCTAACTCCACGCCTAGCCAGACGGCTTGCTGCTGTTGCTTCAACAACCTCAACTCCAGCGGAGTCATTGACGCCCTCGGACTCTCCATCCAAAGAGCTCTTACATGGAGTGAGCCGAAGAGTGGAGAAAGAGGTCCTTCAGGTGCCATCTGAGCAGAGCCCGCCACCTTGTACACCTCCAACCCGCTCACCTAGCATCAGTGCCTCTTCATCATCGTCATCGTCTTCATCACCAGCCATGGAGCCAGCTGGTGAGCTGCGCAGGGAGCCCATGAACATCTACAACCTCAGCGCCATCATCAGAGACCAGGTAGATCTGCCTGTACCTTTTTTCTCAACCCTACAACCACCAAATTCAGGTTTTCCAATTACTTCAATGAACGCAGGTGTATAAAATCAAACACCTAGGCATGCAGACTGCTTTTACTACTATTTTTTATAGAATGGGTCCTCGCTATTTAATATTCCAGTCAACTTTTAGTGGTGCAACACAAAGTGGAGGAAATCGGGAGCAACATGAAGTCAGTCACACAGTGGTAGGCCATGTAAAATCACAGAGTGGGCTCAGCAGATGCTGAGGTGCATAGTGGCAGTGGTTTCTGACTTTCTGCAGAGTCAATCGCTGCAGACCTCCAAACTTCATGTGGTCTTCAGATTAGCTCAAAGAACAGTGTGTAAAGAGCGTCATGGAATGGGTTTCTAATGCCCGAGTAGCTACATTCAAGCTTTACATCACCAAACACAGTGCAAAGTGTCAGATGCAGTGCTATAAAGCACCCCACCACTGGACTCTAGAACAGTGGTGATAAATCATACTTCTCCAGCTTGCAATCCAGTGGTCTTTGTTTGGCAGCTGCCAGGAGAACAGTGATAGTCTGATTGCACTGTGCAAAGTTTGGTGGAAGGGGATTACAGTGGCTCACAGAGTCCTGACTTCAACCCGACAGAACAGCTTTGAGATGAATGAGAGCGGAGACTGTGAGCCAAGCCTTCCCATCAAACATCAGTTTCTCACGAATGTGTTTCTGGAAGAACACACTAACCTTACTAAACCTTGTGGAAAGCCTTCCCAGAAAAGTTAAAGATGTTATGTCTGCAAAGGGTGCGCTGATATAATTTTGAATCTCGTGGATAAAGAACTCAAATTCATATAAGTGTGAAGGCAGGTGAGCAAATACTTTTTGCAATATAGTGTCAATCGTTTTTCCTCCTCTCTACCACTTTCTTTTCTTCCGGCATAAGATGTGGCACCTCACCTGGTTTACATTTTTCTTATCTGCTCATGTCTCCTCCTCAGGTGAAACACCTACAGCGGGCAGTTGACAGGTCCCTGCAGTTGTCCAAACAGAGGACTGCAGCCCGGGAACTGGCTCCTCTCTTGGATAAGGACAAGGAAAGCTGCATGGAGGAGATCCTGAAGCTCAAATCTTTGCTCAGCACCAAGAGAGAGCAGATAGCCACTCTTCGACTGGTGCTCAAGGCTAACAAACAGGTGAGTGTGGAAATGTGACGGTGCCAATTTCAAAAATTTTCCAGTGCTAAAATTTCCCTATTTAACAAAAAAGCTCAAACCCCACAAGCAGTGACATAAGCATGTAAATAAATGGTAAATGGACTTATTTTTACATAGTGCTTTTCTACTCTTTCATAGCAAGTGCTTTAGAGAAGAAAGCTGATGGTTTGAATGGGTGAAGCAGTTTGTTTTCTATGCTTAAGTGCTTTCTATCTAACAGTGACAGATGCCAACTTCTCCCCTTCCTAAAAACTGGTTCTTGGTCTTCCTCCTCCTCACATGTTGGTCATGTACATCTCATATTTGCTTTCTTCCTCTCTGTTTAAAGTCAAAGTAAACTTTATTGTCATCTCTGCTATATACAGTACAGTATATAGAGAGATGAGACGATGAGGCTCTGGTTATATCAGTGCAAAAGACAAACAATAAATATAAGAAGAGTAAGAAATAAATATACACTTTAAGACTAAGGTAAATGTAAAAGGTATAAATAACATGTTATAATTAAGATGAAAAGATCAATAAAAATTAAAATGTACAATTTACAGTTTGAGGGATTTAAAGTGATCTTGAAGTGGTTTAAAATGACCAGGAAACGTAGCAGCTTGTAAACATGGGCAGGGTTCTTGAGAGTGGGATTGTGGTATGTGGAGCGCAATAGAGTTAGTTAACTGTTTGTGTGGGCGTGTGTGGTGGGCGGAGTGGGAGAGCCAGTAGTGAGTTCAGGAGTCTGATGGCTTGTGGGAAAAAGCTATTTCTACGTCTACCAGATGGGAGGAGGGAGAAGAGTCCATGTCAGGGTTGGTAGGGGTCAAGCACGATGCAGGAGGCCTTACTGATGCAGCACTTGTGAAAGATGTCCTGTAGCAGAGGGAGAGATGCTCCCACGATCTGGCAGCTGCTTTAACAATCCGTAGTTTGCTGAGATCACCAACATTACAGTTACTGAGCCACACATAGATGCATCTGGTCAGAACGTTCTCTATGGTGCTCCTGTAGAACATCGTCAGGATGGCAGGACGACAGTTGGCCCACTTCAACCGTTTCAGGAAGTGAAGTTGTTGCTAGGCCTTTTTGGTGACAGAGGTGGTGTTGGTGGTCCAGGTGAGGTCATCTGAGATGTGAACTCCCAGGAACTTGATGCTGTTAACAGTGTCTACCGTGGAACCATGGATGCTGAGTGGTGTGTGGGTGGAGCAAGTCTTCCTGAAGTTGACGATCATCTACTCGGTTTAGTTCACTTTCATTGACAGGTTGTTCTCGCTGTACCAAAATGCCAGCTGCTGAAGCTCATCTCTGTACGCTAACTCGGCGTTGCTGCTAATGAGTCTGACCACGGTTGTGTCGTCAGTGAACTTGATGATGTTGTTAGAGCTGTGTAGGGTGGTGCAGTCGTGTGTCAGGAGAGTGTTATGAATATGAAACATATAAATGATATTTGCAAACAACTGATTACTGCTGTCCACTGCTTAATATTCTAGACAAATAGTCAAGAAAAGTAATTTTGAATCAGTACACATAACATACACTAAAACCCCTGCTCTATTAGTACCTACTTGGGTCGAGTTCATAGTATCTGATACCAGGTACCTGCTCGGCCAGGGTTCCAAGTGACCTGAGCAGGTACTAAAATGTGATGATATCAGACTTCGTGCCACCAATTATCTTGTCGGTGGGATCACTCGATGAGTCATTGAATCAAATTTGTGTCAAACCACCATTTTTGAAACCCTGCAAAGAGGAAAATGATTACAAAGCCAACACTGTGATCTCAGAGTCTGATGAAAAGCCACAGACTGAGCAGCAGGTATGTTTTTGTCTTGACGTCCACTTTATTAATCATGTCACAAAACACTTGGCTGCATTGCTATGACAACGACCACACATTAAGTTGTACTTTATTGTAATCCTATGAGCTTGGAAGAAAAGCGTCTGGACTTCTTTAAGCAGCTTAAAGACGTTTCATCCGAGAAGCTTCTTCAGTTTTATGGTCAAATGGTGGAGAGTCCTAGATTTAATTCCTATGAGAGTGTCTCCAATAGGGTCATGGACCCACTTTTGAGCTTCTAACTAATCATATGAGCCAAAGTGTGAAAATAGCTGTAGGTCACAATCAGCCATGGTTTTGGGTGAGCTCATTGTGAAACCTGGCCCCACCCTATTATGTGATTTCCTGAGATCAGATGGCCCAAGATGTGAGTGGACGTTTAGGCGTCTGGGAAGGATCTCTAAACTGGATTCTAAATGGCAGACAGTTGGTGTCATAAACCACCCTGTCTGTTCAAAGATGGCCATTCACAGTGGACATAGATGGATTCTTTCACTCATCATTCAAACCATCTGTCTTCTCTGTCCAAAATTTGAACGTTAGCATCCTTGAAAGAGTGACCTTTGACCTTTAGATGCAAATGGACATCCAAATTTTGTCTCGCGGAGGTGGCTCTTCTATGTTGTGCCATGTGTTTATGAAGTGGCTGTTTCATCTCTCCGATGTAGAGGACTGAGCTACACTGTACAGCATACACTACGTAGTTAGGTTTGTGTTTAGGAGGTTTGTCTTTGGGATTAACCAGTTTGTGTCTGAGTGTGTGGCTGGGTCTGAAGTACTCTAGGATGTCGTGTTTGGAGAAGACTCTCCTGAGTTTGTCTGATAAACCTGACACTCCACCAGTTGCTCTTAGAACTGAAGAAGTTTCTTTAATGAGAGGTGAAATGTATTCAAGAAACTTAAAGAAGTTGCTTTTCTTTCCAAGCTCCTTAGACTATGATGACCTGGATGATTGAGAACCTTCACAGACACTTCACGGTGATGTAAAACCAGTCGATCTGAGTAGGCACTAATGGAAATGGGGCTTAATGTACAGTCACTAATATGTGTGTGTGTTTAACAAGACAGCAGAGGTGGCTCTGGCCAACCTGAAGAGTAAGTATGAGGCGGAGAAATCCATGGTGACCGACACCATGATGAAGCTGAGGAACGAGCTAAAGGCCCTGAAGGAAGATGCTGCCACTTTCTCCTCTCTGCGAGCCATGTTTGCTACCAGGTCAGAGAACAAAACAGAACATACTGAAGCACAAACATTCCCCAAAACTCTTTGAGAATCCATATGTTGGATTAGTCTGCCAGGGAAGGCCTCTAAGGAATTTAACCAGGAAGTAATAAGAAATCCAGTCATTCCTCTTCCAAGCTCCTTAGGATTCCCATGAGTTGGATGACTGAGCACCTACACAGACAACCAGGATGTACATCACAGCCCAGCTGTATTTCTGAAGACTAACTGGCCAAAAATTTAACTTTATGTTTCCTTTCAGTCAACACACTTTCTAATCTTAATGAATAGGCTGATATTTCAGGAATTATGAATTTACATTTTTCTCATTTTAGTTTTTTCTGGTCTTTACAAATGTGCCACACAGCATTCAGCTGGTTTTATCTGGAGCTTATTAACTAGCATAGTGTATCTTTTACACCAAACTCAAACTAACTTAAACATTTCACCAGGTAATGTGTAGTTATCCAAGCATCAGCTGTCTTTATTTCTACATTTAATGTTTCAGTTCATTTTCTACACTACTCAAACGTCTGCTTTGTGCAGGTGTGATGAGTATGTGACCCAGCTGGATGAGATGCAGAGGCAGCTGGCTGCAGCCGAGGATGAGAAGAAGACTCTGAATTCTCTCTTGCGGATGGCCATCCAGCAGAAACTGGCCCTCACCCAGCGTTTGGAGGACTTGGCCTTTGATCAGGAGCAATCCCATCGTACCCGGGGGAGCAGGCTGACCCGCAGGAAAACCAGCACCCCCAAAGTAAGTCCCTCGACTTTGGCATCAGCCTCCAGCCCTGCCCAGGACTCCGGTCCAGCTTTGGCCCCTGGCAGTCTCCCTTCTATCAGCCCCACACCAGCTCTTCTCGATGATGCTTCTGACCCCCTTAGCTCAGCCACTGCAGCTCTGGCCTCAGCTACCACCTCCCCCACCTCACACGCATCTTCTCACAGTCCGTCATTACCATCAGTTGCCTCGATGAGTGGCCCTCCAATGCCAGAGAGCCCCCCTTCTCTGGAAGCCCCCTCGGCACAGACTCCACCCTCAACCCCTCTGAGGGTTTCTCACTCCCAATGGACGCTGGGGGTGCGGACGTTTGTGGTCGACTCCCACAGTTTCAGTGTAAACATCTCCCCTGCTCTTCCTCGCTCCTCAGGCCTATCCAGGCACTTCACTCCACACACTCACACCCCTCCCCCCTCCCCCACCACCAGGCCCACCCAGCCAGGATCTGCTCCCTCCTCTCCCTATCGGTCCCCAGTTCTGGGGCTCAGACGGTCCACGTGGAGCCCCTCACCTCGAACTCGTCCCCTGCCCAGCATGACACGCTCTTCCGTCCTTTATACTCCCTCTTCATCCTCCCCTTTCTCTTTCCCTTACTCCCCATCTTCCTCCCACAGCTATTCATCTGCCTATTACAGCTCCCCTTCTGCTTTAACCCCCTCTAATTCCTACCTCACCTCTGGCACCTCCACCTCCTACAGCCATTCCTCACACTACACGCCCCTCTATCCCAGATACTACAGCTCCTACAGGCCTCGGGAATGATGCTCTACTGCAAGCCCGTCAAAGGCTACTGCACTGAGCTCCTTGTTTCTAAGAAACTGCAGCTCCCATTACTCTTCTCTTTTATCACCTAAGAGATTGGGGCTCACAGAAAGGAGGACAGAGCGGTTTCCTGTTTCCTGTTCCTGTGCCTAAGCCTTGAATGGTGGATTCTGAATGTTCAGTGACTTTGCTCAGGGATTTGACATATGGAGCACAAACAACCCCGCCTTCTTTTATTCTGAGACTGCTGACTGGTGGACAGAAGGAGATTAATGAAGACTTTTAAAAAGTTTTTAGCGTTTAGGTGAATCAGGTTGACTACACATTGACTGGACACTTACTGTTTAGATGAGGTTTGTGACACATGAAACACTGTATTCAATTTAATACTCACATTGATTGGTAGTCAGTCTCATATGATCTAAACCTACACATTTTTGTTTTGAAGGTGACTCACTAAATGAGTCAGAGGAAGCAGTGTTTTTGCTGTGGGTCCTCTGTCCTAGACCACGGTGAAAATCATGATGGGACAGATAATGATGCATAACTTTGGCACTCAGTTACTCTCGTTGAGGCCACAGGTTGTGTGGGCATTTGTCTACAGCTGCTCTTTTTCCTTTCCTTCCCTCTCTGCAGGCCAGTTTGCATTCTTGGGACACTCCTCCCATCAGGCTGTTGTGGTCTTCAGGGTGTTGCCATGATAACGCTCATCTCTCAGTATTTGTTGGTCATCTCTAGCAACACCCAGTGTTCCTCTTTATATATAGCCATACTCTCAGCTATGCATGTTCACATGTGGATGCTTTTGTGCTGCAGATGTCCATCCACTTCCCTTTGAGAGGTTGCTGTCATTGCAGTTGAAGGATGTGTGGAAGGTTTGGGATGGAGAAAAACTTTTAATAAGAACAGGAAGATGTACTAAAACTGTAGGATCAGTGTATGATTGGCTGATACCATTGTATACCAACGGTACCATCTAAGCTCACGTTTTCTTGTAGCCGACAGAAGGATGTCAATTTGATACAAACACACAGCTTTCTGGTTATTTTTTTTTTCAAATTACATTCTAATATTAAAACTTTGCATTAAAAGGAATAAAAGGTTAATTTTCTTCCATACATTTTTCTTGTCAGTACTCAAGGCTGCATCAGGCTCTCCAAACAATCAAATGTCTTTCACCTGACCAAGGAAAAGATACACGCTCTGTGTGTGTTTCTTTTTGTTCATTTTGGGTCATTTTAGGAAAAGTCTTCACATTTTGTGGCAAAAGAACAAAATAAAGGATGTTTTTTCTGCTGTCAAATGTACAACAAAAATACAAATGTGTCGTGCACTAACATACACACGGAGGATTCACATGCTCGTTAGGCTGACTCACAGTCACAGCTTGGCCTTTTCAGTGCGGTCAGCAGCCTTCTACACAACACCAACCGTCAGGGTTGGGTACTCCCACTATTGTTAGTCTCTTCTGCCCATTGACTGTATGACAGCCTCCCTTTAAGGCCAGTTTACTGTGCTGGGACAAGCATACAGGGCTCACAAAATAGACACAGCATCCTGAGGTCAATTCTTAAGGCACAGGGTCACACAGAGGTCACTCACCAAGGCGCACAATAACAGTAATGTTTCCACACAGGTTACATGTGGCAGATTAAGAGATCTCCAAATCACATTGAGTGAGATTAACTGCAAATTATTCAGGACCACTGACATACTATCAAAAGGATAATCCTTGTTCAGAAAACTCTCATAAGATTTTTTTTTTTTAAAGTAATATGGGGTAAAAACTCATTGGACAAACAGACACTGCTGGTTTGAATGTTCGAAAGCAAGTATGCCAAATTGAGAAAACTGCAATACAAACTAAAATAAAAAGTTGGACCTAAAATAACTGATTATCCAGTCCTCAGAGGTGGGTAGTAACTAATTACATTTACTGAGTTACATTCACAGTTTATGTAATAGACACAATAGCATGAATCTTTAAGCACTAAGATGAAATCTGAGTTCTGAACAGTTTGAAATTATGTGGGCTAATTGACATTGGAAAGCCACCGCAAAAGACGCTGTTACTAGAGGCAACGTGAAATTATCGTACATTTGGGGATTTTTTAAATTATTGATTGTGACTCTGGATCTCACTCTAGATCTATGCGTGGAGGTCGGAGTGGTGCCGACACACTCACACTACATTATATTTCTGGTTTTAAAGATGCTTATTTAAACAGGGCAATCTAAAACAACTTCTTTGTTTTATAACTGCAAAGTCATCTATAGAACGTTATGATCAAATTTATAATGTACGATAATTTGTACTGAAAAACGATAATTTAGGCTTCTCTGTACGATATTGTGGGATTTTGGATCTGGCAACACTGACAGGGGGTGTAAAGCAGCATTTTTAAAATAAGCAGGGACTTTACCAGGCATCAGTGAGGTGTTAATTATGATGGGCACACAGGGACCAATAGAATGGAAGACATTTTTGAATAATGATGCAGGTAAAATTTCGAGTGAACAGGAGGATGCTTTCGTTGAATTAACTACTTTTACCAGCTTTGGTTGTGAGACGGGTAAAAAGCTTTCTAAAGTAACAGGCCGAGCTGGAGTAGAAACTGAAAATGCAGATGCTGATAGGGAAAATCTTTTTTTTACATTACTAATTTTTTCTAGAAAGAAAGACATTTTTCACAGTCTTCATTAGAAGAAATTGTGGCAGAAGGTGGAGCAGGACTAATAATATCAGTAATGGTGTCAAATAACACCTTTAAATGACTGAAGTTAGCGCTTGTTCTTTTCCCTCCCTGTGAAATACAGCAGCTGGAGCTTTAGATAGCAATACACTGCGAGACAAACTGCACACAAACAGTTTTTCTGTTAATCGGGTTGGTTGTTGTTGTTGTGTTAGTTCTTAGCTGCACACATGTAGCCAAAGCTACATTTTAGCTATTAGCAGTGGCAAATGGTCAAAGTAGCCATTGACTTGACTTGAATCCTTGACTCTCCCCCTTTCATTTATTTTCTCACCTTGTTAATTTCACCTCCTGCTTTCTCTTCCTCACAGTGGCCTTTCAATTATGCCAGATTACCAGTCCAGTCCTTGTTTTTTACAGTTGTTTCCCAAAATATTCCAATATTCATTTTGAAGCAAGTGGACATGAACAAAGTTCTAAACTTTCTTTTCCCCTCATAGAGGTCCTTGTCAGAGTTGGTATTTTATGAAGGTCCGGAAACCTCACAGTTTCACTCACAGCAGTCCAACATTCTGTTCAATTTTTAACAGAGGAAATTTAAGACATTTAAACTTATGAATTATTAGAACCCTGATTTGCTCAGTTAATCTTCCTGGACGTTTGGCCCTGTTGTGGAAATCCACATAGATTATTTTGCTGGAGGGATTTTAAACTCCTCTTGAAAGCTAAAAAAATCCCTAGAGATATCTCTTGGGAACTTAAAATTCTGGAGCTTGTGGAATAGATTTGGATTCAGCTATAAGAAAGAAATCCGATGCATAATTGGTGGAAATGGTTTGTTGTTGTTATGTTTCCCTAAAAAGTCCAGGGGATGTGGAAAAGTAACCAAAATGTGGTTTGGGTTGAAACATGAAAGCAACATTGTTAAATTTAAAGGTTCTTATAAATGTTTGAATTAATTAATTAAACTGAAAGAGTCAGACAAGTCACCATCGCCTTTAAAAGAAGACAAGTATCTTATTTTTTTGGGTCGTCTCGGTTGAATGGAAATATTTAAAGCTGTGATTGCTCTTTTTCTTTCCTGTTACCGATGGTTGTAGGTGGATAAATAATTACTTATAGCTAAGCTTAGTTATAGCATTTAGCTTGTCCAGATATACGTGAAACAGTGGGTGGTTAACAGAGGACCACATGGTTTAGATGTCCAAACAGAAAAGACTCAAGGAGAGCTTGAACATTATAAACACAAGTCAATAGAGGAGAGACCAACAGGTCTGATAACATTTACCTTAAATGCTCACATGCTGGTCATATGAAATACCTACAGCCTTTTAACAAAACCACAAGAGTTCATAAAAGGGCAGAAGTTATACATATGCACTTATTTATTTTATTCAATACAACTGTGACTTTTCCCCCTATGAACACACAACAAAGTAATTTTGGTGTTTTAATTCAGTGGCAATTATAAACACCAAGTATCAAAATAATGTTTCAATAGGGAGAAAAAAACACCAGACTTTTAGGTTAAAACTCAAGTTATTACCACACCCTGAAGCACTTATCAGCCAGTTTGTCTGTTGACTGTGACAGAGCTTGTAATCAAAGCATTTAATGTAGCATAAGCCACATACATTTAACAGATCATGTGCCATCATCACAAACAGTAATATTTTGGTGTCGGACCGTGTAGCAGCTGTGTCCTTGATTGATTTCTCTTTGTGCCACTTTTGTCTTTTATGTAAGATGCTGTTGAGGTCACCTCGGCTTATATATCATTATATGTAGCAAAGCTAGTCATTTTCACTGACAGGTGTGAGGAACAGAACGAGTCACACCAGTGTTTGTGTAACACCAAACTGAAAGTTTTAAGCTTTCATGTAACTAAGTGGCTACCATGTTTCTGCTGTTCTTAAATGCATCCATAGAGCCACCAAGAACAATTTACTTAAGGGAATGAAGTCCATTTACTCTGCAAGGCTAATTTTGTATTTTTTGTAGTTTCCATCACTTTGTATGAGTTTTAATTTGCTCAGAGTCGGGGGCTGTGTGGCTGCACTGCCTGCATTTAAAAACAAATAATTTAATTTTGTTGAATTTATAACCAACATTTCAATCTGCTTTTCCAGTATCATGCTGCTGAATGTACTCCACAACACCAAAATTCACACTTTCTTTTCAAACTGTGAACATACTGGGCGTTCTGTGCAAACATCTATGAGCTCATGATCTGCTGTTTTAGCACCCAGACTGTTAAATGTCTCACAGCTGAATGTGTTCAATGCCTGTTTGCTTTCTAACCACTTGATATGCAGGTGTACCAAGTATTTCAAAGCTTTAACTGTACAGCTTTATTTAAATATATATTGCAAATACAATTGAATACTGTGCGTCATTCTTTGTTATTGATTGCTGCTCAAGTCACATGGATTTTCTTCATGGATGTGTTGGTAAGTGTTAAATCTAACAGTCTCAGTTTCCTGCAGATAGTCAGTAGCCTTCTGCCACAGTGCCTCTCCCCACAGCTGAGGCTTTGTCCTTCTTAGCACTGATCACAGGTAACAGCAATGTCACGAAATATCAGCAGATGTGTGACGTCTCATGGCAAGCATTCTCCATGCATCAATTTAAGCTCTGAATCCAACTGCAGTTGTGTAACATTGGATTGTTATGTTGTTGTCACCTCTAAGTTTGAGTCATATTCTTTCACATGTAAAGGACAACAAGTAAATTGCCACGAACCTAGATACCCTGTTTTAGAACTGTATCACTATATTAAAGCTTGTAACTATCAAGAAGGGAAAAAACAAGGAATAAAATTGCTCTTAATATTCCTGATTGGTACTAATGACTGTGTAGTTTTCTTTGGGCAGCTGGCTTCATCCCACAGTATGTGATATAGATGAAGAGCTTAACAAGTATAGAATAAAACACTGTCTGAATGTATGGTTGAATGTGGCTCGTACTTTTGGTTTCTTAAGGTTTAAATTTCTCAGCACTCCAAAATCTGGAGGTGTGACCGTAGTGGTGTAAGAAGAACCGATGCCGTAACACTGAAAAAAATGAGGTTAAACCTAAAATTATCAAATGAACATTGAATGAAGCCCCGTGTTCAATATCTTTGTGTACTGAATCATAAATGGATGGGTGCCTATATATGTCTAATCTTACTGGTCTTACTCTGTTTTGCATATCGACTTAACAATGGTTTCTAACTCATGCTTTCATATCGTCAGTGGTGGCAGTTCCTTGTCCCTCTTCGGTTGCTCAGCAGATGTTTGCCAAGTCTTCATCGCCCATTGAAAAGAAACATTCTACCAATCTGTGAAACTGTCATCCTAGAAGAACTGCAAAACTGTTTCTGCATAGGACTGAACAGAGAACTACACGTGTATAGGCAGTGCTTTGCTCATGTTTACTTTGAGAAATCAAAAATATTACTGAGACAGTTTCTACTGCTAGGAGAGCAACATGAACCACAGTTCACCTTTATCGGCGCATCAACCTATTCAGTGTTGGTCCATTTGTGCCCTTCACTGTGGTTTGCATGTCTCAGTTATTGCCTGTTGTTTTTTTATGTGATCACAAGATAATGTTCAAAGTGGGATCACCAGATGGACAGGAAGCAATGTGTTTGAGGTAAAGCTAGGTTAAGAAAAGAAGTGACATCAATGCCCAGAAAACTACTTGATACTTTAATTTTATTTACATAGCACAACAATTTTATATTGTAAGGTAAAAACCTACAATAATACAAAGTCAGATAAAGTTTAAAGGTTTTATTTGTTTTGCAAGTGATTTAGATTATTTCATTTCAGGTCGTTAAGGTAATATGTATTTTAGAACCTGTTAAACAAAGATCAAAACACCTCACAATTAATAATTATAGAAGAAGAGTATCATGGAGTGGTTGCATTTGAACTTTAGATAAAGGGTAGTATTAGTTATGTTGAACTAAAAAGATTTTTTCAAAAACAAGCTCACTGTCTGCCTCTCTGTTAAAATGACTAGAAAAGTAGAAAAGTTCAAGTTTATCGTTTTGCCCACATCAGCCTCTCTCACCTCAGTCTGCAGCTCTTTTCCTTTTGATCCCAATGTTTTTTTTCCCCCAAAACATTCCCATAACAGAGTATGGTTAAACCCTCATGTACACTTCATCAAGTAAGCACGAGGCTTTAGCTTTTTATACTACAGAACATGTTACTTCTATACATGGAGTATAAATAGTTTCATCACAGCATTTCTTTAAAGTCCAGAAAGCTGAAGACATCACTGGCTTGCAGTCCAAGGGACAAATATATGTATGAAAATTGCTGTACACTAACACTCTCCATTTAACCTGACTGAGCTCAAGAAGTTCTGCAAAGAAGAATGAGAGAAACTGCCCAAACATTGGTGTGCCAAATTGTAGCATCACACTCAAAAAAATTTGAGACTGTACTTATTGCCAAAGGTGCTTCAACAAAGGCGATGAATACTTACATGCATGTTATAGTTTTGTTTTTTTATTTAAAAATAATTGTGTAACACTTCTGGAGTCGTTACAGTAACTCTAGGACCAGTTAGGTTCGACTACTAGAGTAGTAATGAGCAATAAAGACCACAGACCGAAAATCAGTTTAAATTGCAGGCTTATTATTTTTGAAACAGTAAATGGACAGTTGACACACGTTACAAGAACATTAAACACAACACTTATGGAAAGCAATTTTTTTCCTTTTTAGTTCAGTACTTTCTGTTAGTTTATCCTATTTAATTCAAAACCTTTCATTTGGCTTTAAAAGGATATTATTTCAACCCAGGTTATTGTAGTAATTATTTCAAGTTCTAAGTTCAAGTTTTATCCTTCAATCTATTTTAGTTAACACTGTGTTATTTTAAATCAAGTCTAATTCTTTAGACCCAAGATGTGACTAATTTTGGTCTAGTTCACCTTTAGAATTCAACGTTCCTTATTTTGTTTATCCCAAACAAAACAAACAAAATTATTTACATTTCCATGGGCACCATTACAGTATTGCCTTGTAAGGTTAACCAAAATTAAATTACATAAAAAATGTAAAAACTGAAAATAATCCAGCAAAAGGCTGAAATATATAAATA
>VUQR01011844.1:0-12500 GCA_015108515.1 Hemichromis elongatus
GGAACCTAAACACAAAATCCAACCCTAATACAAATACAAAATAAAGATAAACACAAGAAGGTGGAAGAGAAACACAAAACACTGGGTCACCGACCCAGGATCATGACAAGTTAGGCTGCCGGGGGATTCCCATGATGCATTGAGTTTTTCCTTTCCAGTCACCTTTCTCACTCACTGTGTTAATAGACCTCTCTGCATTGAATTGTACCTGCTACTAATCTCTGTCTCTCTTCCACAGCATGTCTTTATCCTGTTCTTTCTTCTCTCACCCCAACCGGTCGCAGCAGATGGCCGCCCCTCCCTGAGCCTGGTTCTGCCGGAGGTTTCTTCCTGTTAAAAGGGAGTTTTTCCTTCCCATCGTCGCCAAAGTGCTTGCTCATAGGGGGTCATATGATTGTTGGGTTTTCTCTGTATGTACTAAGCGCCTTGAGGCGACTGTTGTTGTGATCTGGCGCTATATAAATAAAATTGAATTTAATTGAATTGAACATACCCTTCGTAAATACAAATATATAGAGACCCTTACCAGCAATCACTCATTTATGTTTTTATATCCTGTGGCTCTTTTTCATGGTTTGCTGACATGCTGTGTATGTGTGTACTTAACTAGCTGATATCGACCTAACAGGGGAAACTTTTGGTTATTGTCCACCTGTAGTATTAATGCTAAACATTTGCCTGTTTAAATCATAAGAACAATCACTATACATAGATGTGCTTCTGAATGTGGACGATGTGTCTCCTGATTTTTGTAATGCAGTTCTGCTTGTGTTGACTGATGTAAACAACCAATCGATCTACACTCCTCAAACGTCAAAATTCATCATTTGATTTTTTATGACACAGTAATGGTGAGAGTTCCCACCTTCTGCTCTTTGTAACTTAACGCTATCCTTCTTTTTTTGGACATGATTTTGGAGTCCATCTTCGCAGTAGCGATTGAGCGCAAAATAAAGCTTCCGGAAATGTACAACTGTACATTTGGTTTTAAAACAGGAAGTTAGCATTTTCTCATACACAGGGTCTATTTAACTTTTAAATGAAACAGGTTTAAATTTTCAGAGCTCTAATGTTAGTCAGTTAAAATGTCTATTTTTCCTGCTCTGAATGCTAAATCCCAAGATTAATGGTTTTCGGAAGGATTGATCTCTTGTCTTATGAAAATGTTGGATTTCACTGGTATATTTTTTCTTTAAAGAATTGTAATTACCATTTTATCTGATAATATCTCTGATTAAAGTCAGTGGTACTCATAGGGATCATTTTGTGTGGAAAAAGGCTCACGTGGCTTGCAAAATATCCATGTTTATCTGAGGGTGAACTGAACCTGAAGCAGAAAGCCCAGCTTAACAGAGAAATCTGAGTTGAGTCATTAATCCTTTTATTTCACACTGGAAATTTAGGTTTTGTCAAACCAGCTGACGCAAAGAAAAGGGCAGAAGTGGATCAGTGAACTCACCACACACTAGGACACCTGACTTAGATCTCACAATGTCACCAGTGTTAATATTTCAACAACTTTTCCATTTGTTTTGCAATATGGAAAAGGTGTGAAAAACTGAACTCAGATGACCCTAAAAAACAGAAACAGGAGCAAGATTAGCTCTTTGTATGTCATTTTGCTAAATCTTGACCTGTTGTTGTATTTACTTTTCACAGTGCGTATTGCTAGTGGGTCTTTTAGTCGTGACAGTATGCTGTATTTAATACTTAGGAATTAAAATGATTCAGTTATTTCATAGTTATACCTGAAAAGTCATTATACATTTAGTGGTTAATGGCTTTTCATTGGGGTGGTTTCTTTAAAGGCACCACCATTGCATGCCTGAGCAAGGATATGTATTTTTATCCTTATGGTTTTATATGTACCAGTCATGGACCTTTGGTGATAATTGTGTACCTTAATCAAACAAAATTTGACCTTTCAAAGCGATAGCTACTTCTAGATACCTACGACTCAAATTTTCACACATACATCTGCACATACAGTCACCTGCGTGTCACCAATCAACCTAGCACTTTAGACTGTGAAGATGCCCACCAGGCACAGGAACAAAGGCCCTTCTTGCTATGAGGCATCAGTTCACTTCACCACTTGCACCTCCGAGACAGACTTGTCAGAATGTATTCATTATATTAATTAATTAATTCATAATATCAAAATGAACAATAAAAATGTTAATGTGATTTTAGTTTATTTTAATACCTAGAATGAAAAGCTAGAGATGTTTAATTCCCTTTCCCTTCATGTGTTTCATGTCTGCTATGTCTTATGTTGTGAAGTTCATGTTATCATGTCTGCGTCTCATTATGTTTCCTGTTTTATTTTGAAAAGGTCCTGTGATTCCTTGGTCAATTTGTTTAGTTTTACTCTTTCCCTGTGACGTTGTTATATTCACTCATTTTAGCTGTTTCCCCATGTGTTAGCTTTAGTTTTCGCTGCGTCTTTGTTTCTAGTTTAGGCTGACTTAGCTTTACTTTTCTGGGTTCTGTTTTGTTAAGGTTCTTTGCATTCTGTCCCTTGTTTTAATTATCAGGTTCCTCTATATCTCCTTGCCTTTTCTAGTTTTCATCTGCATTTTCCGTGTATTATAAGATCCTGTTTTATTTTGCTAGGCTTCATTCCATGTGTGCTGTTTAGTTTAGCTTCATTTGTCTTTATGTCTCCCTTGATAGTTGTCAGCTGTGCTCACCCCTGTTTCCCTTCCTTTTTGAGTATTTATTGTCTAAATTAGGCTCTGTTCATTGTCATGTCCTGCCTTCATAGCTATGTTTGTCATGCTTCGTGTTTCCTAGAAGTGGATTTTTTCTGGTAGCGTTTTCCTGTGTGACATGACACACTCCGTTTGGATGACTGAGGTAAAATAAAACTAAATTTATGAGAAATATATGCAAACATTCAGAACTTGGCTTTATATACAGTGTCGCTGAAAAACAAACAAATTGAAAACATGTTTAAAAAAAAAGAAAAATTGGGGGAGTCAATAACATGATGGAACAGCTCCGTAATCTGACACGCTGACAGTAAACAGCTATTAGCAAACACTCATCTACAGCATTTTATGACTAATGTCATTAAAGCAAACATTACCTGCATCTTTTTCTGCGTCAAAATGCATATGCATCCGTTGCTTCTTTTAAGTGTGTCCTGGTGCGATGCATGTCTGGGTTTCTGTCAGTTTTTCGACTGTTCCCTTATGTTATTGCGTCCCCAAAGCACTTCTGTTTTGCTTTGTATTCTGTTGTTTTATTCAACTTCCACCGTGTTTTGTGTGCTTTTCCTGCAATTTTCTGTTAAAATATTTAATTGGAATTAAATATTTTAACAGATGGTGCATTTAATGGTGTTTTCTTAACTTGGAGTGCATTTCACATCTCAGGGCCACCGTATTTTCATGGCATGATACGGTACACTGCAAGGATAAAGGTCAACTTGCTGCTAAATAACTGCAAGGTATAAAAACAGCTCAGATATTTCTTCAGTACGTTCAGGGCAAATTATATAGCTATTTTGAGATGTCTTCTCTATCTTCTGTTGTGTATGATGTGAGGTGTGCTTTAATGCACCTTCTCTAGCAAAAGAGACAAAGTCTGTGTGTGGAGGTTGATTAAACATGGTGCAAACTCATTTTCACCTTTTTGTTTAGCACTTTTTCACTTGCTGATTGGTCTATTCTTTGTTCGCTTTCACTCCCTGGCGAGGTTTACACATAAAAAACCCCCGACTTCTTAGGTTTAGTGAAGGAAAAAAGTCGTTTGGAGAAAATTAGCCTCTTCTCAACAGTAACTGTGCAAACTGAAAAATGCACAAACATACTGTCTGTGAAGGTTCTCAGTCATCCAGGTCATCGTAGTCTAAGGAGCTGTAAAACTGATGAAACATGAATTGAAGAAGCTTCTCAGATGAGAGGTGAAACGTCTTCAAGCAATCTAAAGAAGTCCAGGCGCCTTTTCTTTACAGCTCCTTGCACACACATACTGTATCACACTGAAATATTAAAATGACAGGATCGATCTCCTCAAGAGTATCCATCAGCAGCTACCTCTGAGTAGATAAGAGCCCTGGTGAGAGGACTTCTGAAGGGAATAAGTGAGCGAGGTGGGAGTGGATTTATGGGCCTCACCACTCTTGTAATTAAGCTCCCCGCTGAGTGATTGTGTTCTCTGAGTTTGCTGCGCAGCATGGCGCCGTGGCTGTCCACGTATTATACAGCCCTTCCCTCTGTCCTCTCTTGGCTTATCGTGTTTACATGCCTGGCTTGATAACATTGCATGCTTGTTGCGTAAGAAGCGCCTGGTATGGGGTTCAACAGCTATATTGTGTGATGTGATGCACATTTTTCTTTCATTTTGCATCATGCAGAGATAAAAAAGAAGCACGCGTCAGCTCTGTTTGAAGTGCAAAGGCTGTCTGTACAGGTGGACTATTTGAAAATCTATCTACTTATGGACTCCTGTTGGCTTTATTTGCTCTTGGTTTCTGTCTTAAGCTCATTCAACATCTTTAAGCTTGTTACACTGAACATGTATTCAGGTGACTCAATATGGGGCCCGGCTCTTGCTATCTCAGTCTGATGCCACCTTTCCAGTGTCTAAGCTGAAACACATCAACATGTGGCGTCCCCTATTTCAAACTGTCTTCCCCTCCACCTTTCTCTCCATGGAAACAACCTCCACTCTCTTCATTTTTCACAGTGTGACTTCCTAATTGCTTTGTGGGATCTCTTGTTAGCCAATGGGGGGAGTTGTTCTGCTGCGTAAGCCTGTTTTCTGCCCCCCAGCTGATTTAATACGCCTGCTTTATCCAGAGGTGGTAGATTGAGGCCAAGGCACAATGTGAGGTGTGCTGATGCTTCTGATTTCCCTAGATTCCCCACAATGATACTTTAAATCGTTACAGTTTCAGAGATTTCCATTCCCAATAAAAAAAAACAACAAAAAAAAACAAAAACAGAGTATGGCCTCACCTCTGGCACAAAAGTCATTCCACTGCTTTGCTCTGTTTAAATTCACTGGAAATCACAAGTCTAGTGGGGCTCCAAGAATAAAGACAGACACTTCACTCTTTACACCTCTATAACGACACACATTTAGCACTTGAGAAAATATGTGTCTTAAAGATTTTATGTCTATATGCAAAAAAGTTTGAAGAATGACTCCTGTAAATTCCTGTTCTACTGTTATACACTAAAAGCATCCAACTTTACACAGCATAGTACTTCTTGAGCCCTACTCGTTTAATCTTAGTATAGTATAGGGGTAAGTGGGGACACAATGTAGTAAAAAAGGGGGAAAAAATAATAAAAATTAAGAGATTAAATAAAAAAAAATTAAGGGTCAGATCAAAACCTCCCCACATGTGACCAAAGTGGAGATGTCTGGGTATAATGCACAGCACCACATTTGGAGAAACCCAAACAAAGCACATGTGCATAAACACCTCATTCCAGCTGTCAGCTGTGGTGGTGGAGGGGTGCTGATTTGGGTTTGTTTTGCACCCACGGGACCTGGGTACCGTGCAAGCACTGAGTTGACCGTGAGGCAAATATGCGACCATGTGTCTGATCTCTAAGGTGTCACTCACACTGGGCCACACAGCAGGGCTTTGATTTCGAGCACACCAGCAAAACTGAAACAGAATGAATGAAAAAGAAAAGTGCTGCAATGACCCAGACCTTAACTTGCCTGAAATACCATGATGTGACCTTAAGAGAGGTGTGCATAAATGAATACTTGCAAATCTCAATAAAGTGAAGCAAAGCTGTGCAGAAGAGTGGGCCAAACTTCCTCCAATGGGAGAGACTGATAAAGTTCTTTCAGCTAAAAATGGTTCTACAAGCTAAAGAATCATATAGTGTAGTTTTCAGAGGCCTACATAAAGTCCTGTGAAAACTCTCTTTTACAAAACCTTTGCCAAATGACTAAAATGTGTATATGTTACATAATCAAACATGCTCATTTATGCATGTCACATACTCAAACAAGTTGGGACAGTTCAGACAGTGATGTTTGTTGACTGGTTTCAACAAAAGGCAAGTTGTTTTTGGTTTTTTTGGCTATTTGCAGAAAGCCCAAAAGTTCAATGGGTTAAGCCAAACACAAAGTCTAAAAAAAAGAACTTAAAAGTAAAAATACGGGAACATGGAACTTAAAAACACACTGAAGGAAGGAAACAGCCTCTCGGAGAAAGACTAAGGGAAAGACAGTGCTGACAACTGGCGAAAAACACGACACAGCTTAATTAATGGCAGCACTAACATTTTCTTAGACTCGTCGCCCCATAAAGCTTTTTTCTCTTAAAAAAAATAAAACATCCATTGAAGCAGAATGTAAATCCAATGCTTGTTTAGCTTGTCCAACTACTCTTTGAAGTGCAGCTAATTAATTCTGTTTATCAGTCAGATATTCACACACTCTCCTGTCATGCTGTGGAAGTGGTCTGAATGATTTTCTTTGGCACTTACCATTTCCTCAGACTGTTGACTTTTCGAGTCTTTCCCGTCTTCGCACTGACAGGAACTATCCACCATGGCAGCTAAACGTGTTACTCTTTGGATTCCTGTAAACACTCTTAAAGAAGCGCACCAGTCGAGAAACATTAAGGGCAAAAAGAAGCGCTGGTTCCCAGAAGTGTTGTGCATACTTTATATTTGCAACCTTTTTCCTCTTTTCAGAAATAACTATACATTAATAGTTTCAGGTGATTACAATATTTGAAACAACAGAATCAAATGCCACTTTTTTGTTACATTGTATATACTATATGTAAATGCACTTAAAAGTGTATACATTTAAATATATTTTTAACATAATTTAATCAATCAACGTGCCTACGATGAAAAGGTAAAAGGTTAATATCAGTTAATAGGTAAACACAAAATTAACATTTGCACATCAACACATGGTAACATAAAGTCATTTCTTACAGTCTCTTGAAATCGCCAGTGCTAAATTGCTAATAATATTTTAGCATTAGCATTAATGCTATGATAAGGATTGATGTTAAAAATGATTGCTAATGGGGGCAGCATGATGGTTAGCACTGCTGCCGCACAGCAAGAAGATCCTGAGTTCAATTCCACCATCAGGCCGGAGCCTTTCTTTGTGGAGTTTGCATGTTCTCCCCATCTTTGCGTGGGTTCTCTCCGGGTACTCCGGCTTCCTCCCATAGTCCAAACACATGCACTTTGTGGGGATAGGCTAATTGAAAAATCTAAATTGCCCATATGTGTGAATGCGGGAGTGAATGTGAGTGTGAATGATTGTCTGTCCCTGTGTGTTAGCCCTGCGACAGACTGGCAGCCTGTCCAGGGTGTTCCCCGCCTCTTGCCCTATGACAGCTGGGATAGGCTCCAGTGACCCTGAAAAGGATAAGCGGAAGCGAATGGATGGATGATTGCTAATGACATTCATGCTGGATTTGTCATTTCACACTTTTAAAAGGGATAAGAACAAATTGCTGGAAAACATTATTTATAAAAAGCAATTTTAAAATTGTAAAAAGAGGAACATACTCTCTTGTCACAAAAATGAGGTAATCGTTGCCCATCAAGACCAGTGTCAGCCACGTTAGCAGTTGGCTAGGCTTTGTTCTTAGTAATTCACCTACATAAAATCATACAGTCACTCATTAGATTACATCATTCAGTGCTTCAGGTTCTTTTAGAAATGTCAAACTTACCATGTAAAGCTTGTTTTACACAAGAAGATGCTTAAACAAAACACAAAAGACACATCAAGGGATTTACTGACCATCTAGCAGCAGCTAGCTTAGCCCCAGTGACTGCAAGGGATTTAAGTGACTATGAATGTGGCTTGGCTGTTGGTACCAGATGGAGTGGTCGGAATATTTCAGAAACCGCTGATCTTCTAGATTTTCTATATGACTTTATTGAGAATAATCCAAAAAAAAAAAATATATCAAGTCTTTGTGTAAAATGTCTTATTGATGCTCAAGGTCAGAGGATAAAGAGTGTTCTCAGCTTGTGGGAAGAGAACAATGACTAAGACCAAGATGTGCAGGGGAGCATACCTAAAAAAAAACGACACATTGAACCAGCGGCAGACAACACTGAGTGCCAATCCTGTCAATAGGAACAAAAAACTGAACTTGCTGCACCAAAACTGGACAGAAGATTATAGAAGGACTTCATGGAGTGATGAGTTTCTGTGGCAACATTGAGATGGTAGGATCAGATGGTTGTAATAGTTTAACCGTGTGGGGGATTTTTTTATTGTCTGACTTTTGGCTGCAAAGTACCAACGGAGCATCGTTTTAACACCAGTCTAAGTATTGTTGCCAACCAGGTCCATCCCTCATCCCACCACAGTGTACCCAAAATCAGATATGTCAGATTGAATTTCTTGAACAGGAATGATAATAGACTATACAAATTAAAATGCTATTACTTTATTACTTCTTTTCAAAAACACTTTGTTATACTGTGAATTCAGTTTTTCACTGTTTTAATACTTTGCTATATATCAGATATATTTATAGCTATTCTAACAAGTTTCAGCTCTCAGTTCTGTAGGCTGTGTGATTTGGACCTATACAACAAACAGGTGGCAAACAAAGCAAATGCCATCATCTCTGAGCCTGCCCTTCTTCACATTGTGTATTTAAAGTGCTCCCATCTGCTCCTGTGCCTTTTACGAGATGAGAAAAAACAGGTCGGACGAGATCTTTACCTCTGCTCCTCTGGACATTTGAAATGTTTGCAAATGGAAAAGTAAAGCCCGATCGGTTGTCAGTCAAGACAACATGTCAACAACTCGTGTTTGTGATACTTGTAAAGGTGATGATTTGCATTAAGCCTCCTAAGAGAAATTATGTATTGACACCTTGCATCACACGCTGACTATCTGCTGTTTCCTGTGTGAATAATCGTGCTTTTAATTCAAGCCGTGAAAATAATTGCTCATCAGGGCAAATGAAGATAAAAACTGAACTTGAAGGCAGATGATGGCAAAGCAGCTCTGCTGTTGCATCAGGAGTCTCGCTGCTTATTCTCTAGTCCCCCCAAAATAATCAGTGCCTTCTCCTCAAACATGAAGCTTCTCTTGATCATTCACTTTTTCAGCATATTTGAACAACTAAACATTTGATCTTCTTTAAAAGTTACTTGCACTTTATTATAAATATAGCAATATATGTAATACTCTTCTTTGGAAAAAGCAAGTATAGGCTTCTTAGAAAGTATTATTTCTCCCTTTGGCAGAAATAACTAACTGAATCAATGGCTGTAAGCTGCCCAGTACCTGATGCAGCAAAACAACCCCAAACCATAACATTCCCACCACCTTGCTTCACATTTGATGCGAAATTCTCTTACTGACAAGCTGGTTTTTGTCTGCACCAAACATATTCATTGTGAAAAATCTGTGTCTATAATTCATCTGCCCAAAGCACATTAGTTCTGCTCGCTAGCAATCCCGTGTTACACTGTTGAATATTGTGGATGTCTTTCTGCAGTCTAAGACACTTGGAAGTCATAACCTGCATATATTATGATGAAACTTTGATTGTTCTATTTTCATCAAATGCTCCGCTCTATGGCTGAATTTTGGTCAGTTCTGGTCTAATTGGCAGTCATAAGAAATCAAAGTCACTGCAATGAATGATTGATTAGTCATAGGGATAAAATACCTCACTATTTTGCAGCACTATTTTGCAAGGCCACTGACAGTGTGACAAAAAACAGGTCTGTTTGTACTTCCTAAGGAGTTTCTAACTGATGTGTCCTGTCTGTCGAAGCTTTGAAGCGTGTGTCGGGAATCTCGGGGGAGTTTTTGTGAAGCATTTTGATTATTTATGCAGTGATGTTCGAGGCCTCGCAAGCAATCCGTACCACGTGACTTATTCAGGAGCTGGCTCGCCGGTTCGCGCCAGATTCAATTGGGCAGCAAAACACAGCTGATTCCCCCATCACATTGGTGTTGTGAAATTGGATTACGTATGTTACATAGTTACTTGAGCATTTTTCTTCTGTTTGGCAACATTTTGATCTCATCTCTCCTAAAACAGTATCCACGAATAATAAATATCACAAATGATAAGTACCATAATATAAATAAACAACACCACAGATCTTATAATCGGATTTCTGTCTTTCGGTTTATTAAAAGGTGAAGCGCCACACACTAGTTTGTGTCATTATCCAGATGTACATAAGCATGATTACACAGTTACACAATCATACCAAAACTCTGTCCCTATAGTTTCCAATTTCTCTTTTGTATCACATACTGAAACAATATTCGGGATAAATAACCATGAAAACAATTTATTTATTCAGTTTAGAGGTTTACACATCACATCCTTATAATCATTAAGCCTGTTTCACTTGAATCCTCCACTTGATGGCGCAGTAGAGAAAATGAATCATTACAATGCTTCGAACCATGAGTCGACCAGTTGGATGGAAAGCTTCAGTTCATCACGAGGCTTCATCTCACCATCACTACTTCTAACTGTCAAGTGAAGGCTGTGTGCTGGCGGGTCAAGTGGACCCAAAGTTCAGACTCACGGCAGGTAAAGGTGCACTCAAAAACAGCTTTATTGCTGGATATGAAAACTAACTAAACTGAAACTACTAATAAACAGGCTTGGCAGATGGACCATACAGTACAGAATGAGGGGGATCATGACACAGACCAATGAACACACAGGGCTTAAATACACAGAGGGAGCAACGAGGGAATGGGAGACAGGAGGGAAACACAGTTTGGACAAATCGGGCACAACAAGACAAAGGAAACAAAACCAGACACATTAACATAGGACACAGACTGTCAAAGTAAAACAGGAGGGGAAACAAACAGAAAACAAGGAGCCAGAGTTCAAAAACAGGGAAAACTGGATCTCAGAAAACAGCTCAAAACAAATAAACAAAAAATCCATGAAAGGTAAAGGAGCCCTGCAAAGCCTCAGGGCGATGACCCGGTGGTCGACAGGACAATGGTCCAAAACCGGGCAGTTCAGGGGGTCGACCATGAAATCAGTGACA
The DNA here is from genome assembly GCA_015108515.1 of Hemichromis elongatus. Classification (NCBI taxonomy): domain Eukaryota; kingdom Metazoa; phylum Chordata; class Actinopteri; order Cichliformes; family Cichlidae; genus Hemichromis; species Hemichromis elongatus. The sequence continues at coordinate 11,010 of VUQR01011844.1, forward strand.
ACGCGGAGCAGTTCTGGAGGCCGACCGTGAGGAAGGCAACGGCGGTGTAGGTGAAGTGAGCTTGCATGCTGACCGCGTGGAACACAGCAGTGGCCACACAGTTCAGGAGGCCGTCAATGATGGTGAAGATGCCCAGCCGATGGCTTGGAAAGTGGCCGGTGACGTGCAGGCTGAACAGGACGAGGCGAGGCATTAAACCCTTGTCATGGATTTGAAATATGCATGTCTGCAATGTAACTGATCATTTTTTCAGTGTTTTCATACTGTAAATGACGACCCAACCAAAACATGAATGATTTAATTGGGACATGTTTACAATATGTGTCATTTTTTTTTATTGTGGCTTGGCTGTTTTGCCCTACCAGTCACATTACCTGCAATCTTCTTAAAACCACCATCTAGTCATCAGCTTCTATTTACATAAAAGTTGGAGTCTTCTTTTTCGGGCTGCCTTTAGGCGTCACCATACCAGATAATTTGCATCCGTCTCACTCTATCCCTAGCATCCTCCTCTGTAACACACACCCTCTGCATGGTCTCCTTCACTTCATCCAATCCACAAAACAGTTCCTCATGTGCTGGTTAATATATTGTGCTCTGGGTTTTTCTGCAGTTTATGAAACTGAATTAGAGTTCTGCACTGGGGCTGCTGTCTTATATCCTGCAGTCAGAATACCTTGTTATAGGGACATCTCTATGTCTATGTTACGTGTAGGATTTGTTGGCTTTGTAGCTGATGGTACATCTGCTGTGATGTGCACACTCCTGAAAAGATCAACCCTAACCTGATCTTTACGCACTGAATCATTCACAGTTGTTTAGAACTTGCTGCAAACATGTAACAGAGCAAAATCATTTTCACAAATTTCAATATCAAAGATGTTGTTAAACTGACTTCATTTTGTGTTGTTACCAATATGTTTTCGTCTTCAGGCACTCGCAGTCAAAGGCAGCAATAGAAATGGCTTAACATTCCAGAAGACGAAAGCATATTGGTCACACTAATTTAACTAACCCTAATATTCAGATGTTAATATAACACAGTAATACTGTCTAATTTATATCACCAGTTTGATTCTCCACCCTGTCTCTGATGTTCCACTAAGTTCAGTTCAATCCCAGTTTTACTGTGGAGCAGGAATATGTGGAGTTCAGCTCTAAACACTCAGAGTGAGGACTGAGTAAAGGGCAATAAGGCAGAGCTAAGGTTTTGGCACAGACCACACAGCTTTGAGCCATCCAGCCATGCATATTACACTCTTGTACTGTTAACATCCCCTCTCATTCCAAATAAGTTGCCCTACCAGGGTTTATAGTCACACACATATTATGCACAAAATAAAAGATGCTTTTTTGTGTGTTAAATTTAGCACAATTTACTGTAAATTACCTGCCACAAACTGAATTGAACCAAATTGGAGTACAATTAAATGCAAACCTTAGCGAATCCATTTGAGAGTGACTGCAGCCAGTGCAAGTCAGACTCAGACA
>VUQR01011844.1:13673-25161 GCA_015108515.1 Hemichromis elongatus
AATAACACAGTGATAATGCATGTTATATTAGGAGCCTGGATATGAAAGACAATAAATTTCCTCCCCAAGTTTTTCTCCTTTTTCTCTCTTCCTTCATTTTTTCCTCCATCTCCCACAGTGACTGCGCATCCCCAGACGTGTGGGTGTGTGTAAGGTGTGTGTCGAATGTAGATGGAGTGAAGAAGCCGAGTGTTACCCTGTCACTCTGTGTGGCCTTGTCACACTCTGACTGTGTGGAGTGGCTCCGACATGTCCTCTGGCCCTACCCATCAATTATAGATGGAGCCAGGTACCAGAGAGCAGATACTCTAAACACACACACACATACACACAGGTAAGGGTGTGTTAGGTGACAATCATGGTGAAAACAAACATGGTTGAATAAACAAAACAAAGCACAAGGGGAAGGTGTCAGCGTATCTGAGGACATATTTAAGAAGTTTTGGGTGATAACAAATCAAACTGGGTGACAGCTCACTAAGTCTAGCCCACTGTAAATAATACCTGGCAAGCTTTCATTTCTCATGGAGAAACAGACAGTTTACAACAATGCTCACCAGTTTACCATAAAAACTAAATTTTTGAAATCATTTCCTGTTTGGTTTCAGCTCAGTCATACTAAAAAAGTAAGGAGACAACTTCTTTGTGAGTGTGAAAACTCTGTGGTTGCCCAGTCATTGCACTGAAATTTTTGGACATTTAGTGACTGACTACAAATCGCAACCAACTGGTCATCCAGAGGGTTGAGCCCACAACAATCTGATTGTCTGTGTGACCGACTTCAATCACAAGACATTGCACAAGTCGCCCAACGGGGGGCAACTGGTCTCCAAACGACCACAGCATGTCGGACTATTTGCTATTACTCCCAGACACAATGACAAAGGTTTGCAGATAATTCTGATTTATAAACTCAGACTCAGATTTCTGGCACATTGCAGTCAGTCTGAATCACTCTGCACTGAACTCATCTGTATTGTATTGTCTTGTTGCATTAGGGGAACTGACCCTTGACCCTCACACTGCTATTAAAAACCAGAGATTACATTACGTAACCCAATGTTATATTCCTATATGTAACATAAATATAAGATTGTGTCATTTTGCAGTTAAATCACTGTTTTGCATCAACTCTGTCACTGTTTGTGGAATTATTTTTGAATTTCTATTTCAAATTCAGTTCTGGCTCATTAATATTTAATGGGAATTTCTGTGTATGTAGTTGTCAACAGATTTGTTGTCATCTCGATGCACTAATGCCACCTTAAGGACGGCAGCTGACTGCAAATTGTCCCAGATCTGGTTCCTGACTTCAAAGCAACATCACCAAGAATCACAAGTTCACATAATTCTGGTTGTGCTACATTCTCCAACCGCTGTTTCCTGAGATTGACTGCAGCATTAGATACACAAATGCAGTCTTAATGCTGGCTTTTAGCTGGGAACCATTGATTTTGCTAAATTAGTTTTTATAAATGTAGGTTTAATGATCCCATTTGAACTGTATTCACATGAGAATGTTGCTAAATGGGGAGTTAGATGATAGTGTGCTAAAAGTGTAATAACGTTAAATCAGATTATTGTTATTTTTCTGCTTGAATTTTATTTAGAAATAATGAAAACACCCAGTGTTAAGAACATATTTATTAAAAATAACTGTTTTTCTTTCTTTTGCTGAAACTTGAGATTAGTTTCAATTTTCACATAAATTCTGTTTTCTTAAAAGGTAAATTGCAAACAGAAAAAGAAAATCCAAAATGAAATAAAATAATTTTATCAGTTAATGGCATAAAGAAGACTAGATTAGACTGTCATTTTACTAAAGTTTACCAGGCAGAAATCCCAAGATTTGGATTAGCTTGTCTTCTAAACTGGGCTTTTTTTTTTTTACATGAACTGTAACTAAGTTGCAACATCTGGGGCTAAACATTACACTTCCTCTATTGGCCATTTTAGACTGGAGCTAAAAATGGATACTCCTCCATAGACTCGTGTGCTAAAATGCCCAATTTTAGCCATGAAAATAACGTGCTCATCTGTTTTATTCATATAGCAGCAACAGTCACCTTTAGGTGCTTAATATTGTAAAGAAAAGATCCTACAATAATACACAGAAAACCCCAATAACCAGATGATCCCTATGAGCAAGCACTTGGCGACAGTAGGAAAGAAAAACACCCTTTTAGCAGAAAAAACCCCAGGAGGAACCAGGCTCAGGGAGGGGCAACCATTTCCCCCACTCCCTGAGCACTTCCACCTGATCCGTCGCTGAGATGGATGAAGACACAGGCTGCTACTGTCTGCTAGGCTTCACCTCTGTTAAATCTGACACTCAAATGGATCTCTTGAACTTTTTTTGTGGTGTTGACGTCTTCTGGAACATTTTTAATTTCAGTATTCTGGCACGTTGGGTGCCTAAAGCTCAGGAGGTGTAGAGCAGGTCATCTACTAATTGAAAGATTGGTGATTCAATCCCTGGCTCCTCCGTTCTGCATGCCTGAGTATCCTTGGGCAAGACACTAAACTCCACGTTGCTCTCCGATCTGTTCATGGGAGTGTAAATGTCTATGAATACTGGGTGAATGAGGCATGTTACATACGAAGTGCAATACTCTTTTTCTGAGAAAGTTGTATTTTTACTCAGTTGTATATAGCATTTGTATTCTATTTTATTCTACTGTAAATATTATTTTATTTTATTCTATTCTACAGTATCTTATTCTATTCCAGTGTTTTCTAATTTTTGCTATGTAACTTTGCACTGTCCACTTTCTACCACAAAACAAATTTCCCACATGTAGGACTAATAAAGATCATCTTATCTTATCTTATCTTATAAAGTAATGGTAAATGGTAAATGGACTGGTTCTTATATAGCGCTTTTCTACTCTTTCTGAGCACTCAAAATGCTTTATACAACTAATGCAAAAAAAAACTAGTGCACTAAAGCACTAGTAACACTAGTAGAAAAGAACTCTTCTTACAGACAAGGCATTCTTATGTGTCATTATGCTAGAATCAGACATTTCCTATTTGGGGGAGGAGTTGGGAAAACAGTTGGTTGCAAAGGTTGAAAACAATGCTTGGCTGTCAGTTTTAAAGCCTTTGTTTTCATCAGAACAGCACAGTCTCTCCTCAAGTAATTTTTGCTCAGTGGCTTTTCTCTTTCACAGTTCGACCTGTCTGAAGAAGAGAATGAAAGGCTGGAGTGATGTATGCAGGGATGCTCGGCAATCGTCAAAGCATCAATCAAATGTTTTAACTCCATGTGTTCTATTCATAGAGAGTCATTAATCACAGAGGAGGGTGTCGCGCTGCTGCCTCAAAAAGCCTGTAGCAACGATGGAGGCGTGAAACTTTTCTCTCTGAAACTTGAAACTCAGCTGCTTAAGTGTGGAGTATGAATCTGAGCAAAATGTAGGCGTTAACCTTCAACACAACAGAGTTTGTCAAACATGTGGATGTGCGTTTCTTGAGATAAGTTGACGATGTGCACACTTAAATGTTCTTCGTTCTGCACATCAGTAGTGTTTGAGTGGAGATGCATTCATTTAGATATAGAGTGCAGCTGTGCATGTTTTTCCAGCTGACAGTATATCGATCAGCCTCGGTTACATTATGTTAGCTTTCCTCACAGTGTTATTCTCACCATTAGACACATAGAAAATAGCACCATTGTGAATTCGGCATCACTCTGATGCCTGGGGTGCTTAAATGCCTGTCCTGATGGATTTCCTGAAATTAACATTTTTCCAGGTTGCCCAGCAGTTTCCTCAATATTAATTTATAATATTTACAAAGTGGTGACAACATGAAATAAAATAAAAAAAGTCACAATGTTAGTGAAAACTCCATTGCTAAGATACCAGTACGTTAAAGCTGCACTGATGTGAACTAATATTGCACTAGAAGATCGTTGAGACACGTAGAATTACCTAGTCAGACATCTTTTCTGAAATATTAATTAGATGCACAATATACGAGTAGTCATTTCACAGATCAACGCACTGTTATTCAAACCTATCAAAGAAGCACTGTTATGATTTTATGTAAAAACTTAGCACAAAAGGGAAGAACATTTATGTGATGTTGAATATTTCCTTATCGTAACAATGCTTCATGGCAATAAATCTTCTACCCTCTAAGGTGCACATATTTAGCACATATACCACTACCATTCTCGGCAGTGTCCTGTAAAAAATGTCATCATCACTTGGTCCTGGTGGGTATCAGTTCCCAAGAAGCTTCACGGATACATTTCTTTTCAAGAAGTTTTGGTTGACTGCAGTTCTTACTCGGTAAACGTTGGTTTCTGATTGGCTGGGAGGTTTCCACACAGACACATAACGTAGTTCAACAGTAAAATGTAAAAACCAACATCTAGGACATCTAGGAAGGGATGATAAATTTGACTAGAATAGAGGAAATATTCTATATCTGTAGCACAGAGTTTTATTTTCTATGATTATCACACCTTTGGTTGTGACACATTGCTTTATTAGTATTTGGCTGAACAGGTCATAGCGTTGTAAAGAACTTGTGATAAGAAGCTGTGAAGTCATCCTTCCTATAAAAGGTCATCATCGCTTGGTAAACATAACTTTAATGCTTAGTTAGTTGTTACTACTTACGTTTTAAAATGCATTAACTTGACATCATCATAAGGAAACATGATCTTGTACTAGTGAGCAATCAAGTACTTCACAATAACACCACATATCAAGCTTGGGGATATATTAGAAGGTAAGTGTTAGTCTCAGTTTTCAAAGTGGTATTAAAATATGACAGTAACATGTTGCTCTAAGCACAAAGGCTCTTCAGTATTCAGTAAATAAAAAAAAACCCATCAAGCATGTCTTTCTTCATGTGCACTTACTTTATAGTTCACTGCTCATGCAGTTCGTTTGCAAGGACGAGGAAAATGATGAGCAGTCTGCAGCTTTCGAAGAGTAGAGATATGGACAGCAAGAGCATGATGTTAAAGCACAAACTGTGCCCAACCCCACCCAGCCGAGCGGCCAGATAACAATGGCAGTGATGAGCAGTGTGGTTTGTAGCATTTCTACCTCTACATGTTTCTAAATTAAAATCCCCGTGGTGATTGCTTTGAAGTCTCTTTGGGCTGTTTTTTCAGCTTTCTTTTTGTTGTCAGTTTTGCGTTATACATAAACACTAAAAGAAAGATCACATGTGTGTCCTTGTTCTGTGTCAGCAAGGTGGACTGTAGTCTAAGTTCTAATTCAAGTCATGGTTATGGAGTAATGGAAAAGTAATGTAACCAGTAGTCCAACAAATTACTTGCTATCATGAATAATTAAGTAACGTACTGCATTACTGTTATGAAAAGAGTAAACAAATACTTCTTTTGAGTAACGGCTCAACACTGGTGACTAATAGTATTAATAGTACTAGTAATAGTATTAATAGTACAAATAGGATTAGCGTTTATTAAAGATTTTAAATGTGTACCTTTACACACTTCTGGCAACTGATGACTGAAAGATGAAATTGATGAGTGGGACAGGTCACAGAAAGCACCGGTGGCTGGGCCTTAGCCCATGGGGGCCTCAGACATCCTCAGCCCTAAAGAACCTCTTGGGTCAGCCCTGCTGTAAAGCCACAACCTGCAAGGCTGCCAGTAAGGGTCAGTGGAATATTAAACAGGTGCTGATCACAGGCAGAGGCCTTGGTGGTTCAGTCTCTGAAATGTTATTGGCTAGATATAGATGGACTCACCTTGATGAACAGAGGGGATCTCGAGATTTCATTTTGAACTTGCTGTCTTTGAGAGGCAGCAGGCAGGGCCAAGTACACTTATATTTCCTGCTTTAGTGCCTTTATGCTGTGCTTTTCCTTGGTGGATGAGAGGGTTGCTTCCCCGAGTTACTCAGCCTTTTTGGAGTATCTCAGTCGGATGCAGGTGGTAAGTTAGTCAGTGGTCGGGGAGGATGCCAGATTGACTTGGCATGTCCAAATGTATAGTTAGGGCGTATCTGACAGAGGGAAGTTCCACTTCTAGCAAAAGTTCAAATAGGAAGATGAGGAAATAACCCAAAAGAATAAAAGACAACACACAAAGCTATAAATTCAGTCGAGTGATAGCAATATCATCAAAAATGGCAGCAGTTTGTTTAAAATGGCATCAACATAACACCACTTATCAAAAAAATAATGCATACTTATACTTTTACTCAGGTAGATTGCACAACTACCCTTTCCAGTACACAATAGAAATTGTTTGTGATTATTACAATTGGACAGCCCAGACATTGAGACAACCGATTGTGTACTTTTACTTAAAAAATACTTTAAAGTAAATTTAAAAGTATGTACTTAGGACTTTTACTTAAGTAAGATGTTGATGTAGTAATTATACTTTTACTTAAGTATATATTTTGCAGGGTAGTTGTACTTAAGTACTAAACTTAAGTACTTCCTCCACCACTGCACGTTCTGTACTCGTCTCCATGGTGTATTTGTAGTGGGTTACTTAAGAGATGCTTTTCATCAGAGTGCAAATAAACACAAGAGTAAGTGTTTACATGACATTGCCCTATCAGTAAAACTATTTAATTAAATTCATTAATAAATACCCACAACAACACTCTGTTTAGCTGGTGAGGAGCCTGATGGCAAACTCCACACTGGATGCTTCTATTGCTTGAGGATTATATTTGTTTCTCTCTGTACTGAAAGCAAGGAGCTCTTACTCATGACATATTCAGAAAAGCAGAGGGCGTCTAGCTTTTGCAGAGGAGAGCTGATCCCCTGAGAGAACCTCTCCATAGAAAATAATGAAAAGAAGCATGTTTAAAAGGCCCTGTCTGAGCAGTAATAGCTATGTTTCTGTTCCATCCAAACGGCAAGCTCACGTTGAGCAAACCTAAATGCAAATGAGGTGGCTCGAAGCAAACAAATAAGTTGCCTTGACATAAATTCATGCCCATAAAAATGCACATGGAAGACACATCATCTTCCACGTTCCAGGAATGGGCTAATTCTGGGGGGAAAAAAAGGATGCTATGGTGCACTAAAGTAGCACACATGTAATACTGTTTGAAGACCAAAATAGATCACATTCACTGAGTCCCAATACTAATCTACTAAGTGAAAATGAAAGTGAAAATGAAACCCTTTATGTTTCCAGTGTGGGAGTGACAGCAGAATGACATGTCTTAGTATGTCGTCAGTGTTATTTCAGGAAAGCCAAGTGACATCAAACACTCATCCCATCATTCTCACTCACTACCTCCTTTTATAACAAAACTGGGATAAACTCTGCTAAGACAATCGTCACGAGTAACTGTGATGTTTTCTCTGATATCGAGTCTGTAGCACTGGTGTTCATCATCCTCCTCATTACTTCTTCTGGGCTTTACATTGTCTGTGTTATTGCTGCAGTGACTTAGGATTGGACGATAATTGTTGTGGACACAATGAAACGGCCAGCCGAGCACTCAGTGGCTCTAAGCTCTTATAGACTTAAGTGGCTGTGGTGGATCAGTAAAGTGCTTGTGGAAGTGCTAACCCATCTCCTGTTTCTATCTTCTCGCTCGCTCAAATGCTGCACAGTCACTGAACGCCTCCCTCTCTTTCATTACATATTCCCCTCGACAGCCCCCTCCTCCTCTTCTTTCTCTAATTTCCTCTTTCCATAAATCTCCCTTTGCCATATTCTCTCTCCATGCTCTTCTGTTTCCTCACCTCCATTTTGTAACCGAGGCGTGCACGGTGCTCATCATTTCTGTCGAGCGCCGATTCACTTTCCTGGAACCTGTCTTTCCATCTATCTCGCCAGTTTTTCGGCAAAGTGAATGCAAGCCTCTCCTCCACCTTCTCCACTCTTATCTCCTCATCCTTCCATCAGTCTCCATCACGGCCGACTGCTGCCACTTCAGACCTGTCTGTCCATGCATCTCTTTCTTATTCTCGCCCTCTTACCAGCACAGAGTTCCCTCTGTCTTCCTCGATCCATCTCTCGCCTGGCAAACAGAGAGACGTCGCTGTACTGACACCACTGCGGGTTCGAGAAGTGTTTTGGGGATTTACACAATTAAAATAATTTGCTTGGTGACTGTAAATAAAAATACAGTGGAGCCAGCTCTGCTGAATGCAGCAAGACTAGAAAATACTCCTCATCTCGTTGGGGTTGTTTTCAACTTTTTTATTGTCACCTTTGTGTTGATACATGAATACTAGTAAGAGTGTCCTCACAAGGACAGGGCTTTACAGTCCTGTGCAAAAATTTTAGGCAGGTGTGAAAAACTGCTGTAAACAAAGAATGCCTTTAGAAATATAAATGATTGTTTATTGGCCCCAAATGCATTCTGCAGCAGGAAAACGACCCCAAACACACAGCCAAAGTCATTAGGAACGATATTCAGCGTAAAGAGGAACAAGAAGTACTGGTGTTACGGCTTGGTGAGGGCGAGCCGTGTGGAGATGAGAAAGAGGATCCAAATGCAGGCATTTTAACGGTAGTACAGTGTGGTTTTATTAAAGGAAGAACAAACAAAGGGAAAACAGCAAACAGGGCAAATGGCTAACTAAACTGGGAGAAACTAAACTATAAACACGAACACGGAGCACTCAGGAGGGAGAGACAGGCAGATGACGAGCGGCAGCAGGGAAGCACACGGGTGGAGCAGGATGAAAGACAGCGTAGATACACAGACGAACCAGCAACGAACATGAGACAGGACACGACTTAAATACACACAGGTACACGGGCAGATTGCACACAGGTGGGAGACACAGCTGGAAACAATGATACAAATGAGACCTGGGGAACAAAGCCACAAACACTGAACACATCTACATGGGACGTAGACTATCACAATAAAACAGGAAGCAGGAACACATGGCACAGAAATAACCCCGCACAAAACCCGTGAACATAATCTAACCCAGAATCATCATAATAAACAAGGAATCCCAAAAAAGCCCCAGAACACTCATAATATGAAAAACAAAAGAAACATAAGAAAACACAAAAGCTGGGTCGGATCGACCCAGGACCGTGACAACTGGGAGTGATACCCCGGCAGACCCCTGGTCTCAACATTATCGAGTGTGTCTGGGATTACGCTTCCATTTTTGAAAGCATTCTTTGGTTTTCCTCATCTGCCTAAAACTTTAGCACAGTACTGTACATTGTTCTAAGGTTTATATTGTTTTGCTGGTAATTATGAGACTGAGTGATTCAGGGCTAAGGAGAAAGTACTGTAATGAGCAGTGTAACATATTACTTTCTCTAGCGAGTAATAAAGAAGAGTACAGCTTTTATATTGCCAATATCCTTACATACATGTGTCTGCACATGTATGTATGAAAGCTGGAGTACCCTAGGAGACAACATGCAAACTCCAGACAAAAAGGCCTCAGCCTGGATTTTAAATAATGTGGACCGTGTGTGCTGTGAGGTGACAGTGCTAGCACTACACCGCTGTGCTGCCCATAATGTCACGGTAATATAATTGTGTTGTCAAACACAAACACTTATGCTGTTGCAATTTGAAATTCAAAAACTTATTTCAGTCTTTAGTTTTAGAAGTTATAGCACTGTGGCGCTGAGTAGTTCAGTATTGAAGGAGCAAGAATTACCAAAAACCCACAACAGCACAGTTAAAAATGTTTGTTTTCTTTTTAAAGGAAGACTTGTTTAACGTATTAAAGCACTACCATTGATTTAAAAAATGAAAGCAAGAAAGCACAAATAGGGCCCTGTTTTGTGTGCAACTGTGCTTGCATAAAACCCTCAGCACTTTGGCTCCCTTTATTCGCAGGTACTCAGCTGTAAGTATTACCGCTGCTTAAATTATTGCGCCGACCCCCATATACTCCACTGTCTAGAGGTCGAAATCTATATCCTACAAAATCTTTTCCTGCAACTTGGATGGACTTGGTGTAATCTATTTGTTGTGTTCGTTTGGGGGCAAAAGTGCCCAGAAAGTTGACACTGACAGATAATGATGGGAAGTTAAAAACAACAGGGGAAAAAAATCAAGAAAAGCAAGTTGAAGACATTACCCTTGGAGATGCGAGATAAAAGGCGTCCCATATAAGAACAGCAGGACTGAGCCGGGGCGCATACGCACGGAGGAATCAGTGAATCTTTACGGAGCTTCCTGCCTTTGCTGCTGAGAGCCCACGGTATAAATCATGAATCATTTACAGTCTCTTTCCCTCAGGAGGCTGTGTTTAAATATTAATGCTCTCCATTCAGATCACAGCCACCCTGACCTGCATAGCTAGGTCTGCTCCCCAAGGACGGCATGTACGCACCCTCTCTACTCACACACACATACAAAGTACTTCTGAGGATCATCTATAGACAGAGATAGAAAATACCAAACTGCTAGCTAGCGCTGTCATGCTGTCTCCTAGGTGTATTTGTGCACACATGATGTTGATGTGGTCATATTGCAGTAAGCTTTGCTCTGCCTTTGTGCCTTCTTTGTTCATGTTTTTGCAAGTCATATTAATGCAAAACCCCCTTTTAGATCAGTATTGTAGATAGAGCTCTGCAGCCGTTTTTCCTTTTTTATGACCTTTTGTGCGTATGGTACCAGACATAAAAGATCGGAAAGCTGTCAGTTTTGGTTTCAAGATTAGCTGGGAATGTGGGTGGTGAAAATAAGCAATATACATGCCCCTAAAGATTTGCAACAAGTCTGTTTCTGACTGGCACAGATGACAAGACCACGTGGTTACTGGTGCAGTGTTTGAGGGTAGGGAAGCTGGTGAGGGATCACTTCAATCAATTTTGTCACTGCAGTAATATTTCCTACTCGTTAGTTAGATGTATTCCTGGTGAAGGAAGATTCCTAATCTGTTCTAAACAGTTATACAAAATTAGATCAACAAAATATCATGTTCATCTTCAGATAATTCAATTCAGTTTTATTTAAAACTAAGTCACAACAGTTGCCTCAAGGTGTTTTACATTGTAAGGTAACAACAAAACCCAAATGATCAGATGAACCCCTATTAAACAAGCACTTGGCGACAGTGTAGGGTGACCAACGTCCTCTTTTCTCCGGACATGTCCACTTTTCACGTTCCGTCCAGGGCATCCGGGGGGATTTTTGAGATTGATAAAAATGTCCGGGTTTTACGAGCCTACAGGGGACCCATATACATTACGTCATACCTTAACTGCTGCCTGCTTTGCGAGTGGTTATTTTGCGCTCACAGACGGGACAGACTATACGCAGCTGCGCATCTAGTAATGTTTAAAAGATTCCGAAGCGCAAGTGCACCTTTTCAAATGAACTGCAAATGAAATTTCCCGCATACTGTCGGTCGGCATAAATGGGAGGCGGAGTGCACCGTGTGCAGAGCTGGCACATACGTTTGTGTGTCTAACAAAGGTGCGGGTGATCTTGTTGCTCACATGGACACAGGAAAAACATAAAAAGGCTGTGCGAGGCGAAAATTCATCTACTAAGTTAACTGAGTGGTGGTGGAACTGAGTTAACTTAGTTAA
>VUQR01011845.1:0-16724 GCA_015108515.1 Hemichromis elongatus
CTACTTTTCATCAAGATCTTACACTGAAAAAAAAAAAAAAATTGGGTGGTTGTTACATTTACAAAAGTCTAACTTGTTGTTTGAACAGAATAATTTCATGTTTCTATGGTGAACGTAATTAAGTCATGTAGGATCTGCATGAAATTCAGCAACTTATGTTATTCTTGTTGAGATGACATGATACAGTCTAATAAGAGTGGTTAGTTGACTGGACTTAAGAAATTCACAAGATCACACAAGATTTCAAACCACAGGAAAATCACTGCAGTTGAAAGAGGCAGAAATGCATGCACACACCATGCGTATGCTAGTGCTATTTACTGTGGTTTAACCTGCAGAGGACCAAGTTTGTAATCATAGCTTTCCTACTTTTTTTGGTGGTGTGGTTGTTAGCACTATTGCCTCACAGCAAGAAGGTCCTGGGTTCAAATCCACAATCTTTGCACTGGTTCTCTCTCGTTTACTCCCACAGTTAAAGTCATGCAGTTATTAGGGTTAGGTTCATTGGTGTTTCTAAATTACCCATAAGTGTGAATGTTAGTGCAAATGGTTGTTGTGTTGTGTTAGCCTACAATAGATTGGTGACCTGTCCACGGTGTACCCCACCTCTCACCCTGTCACATCTGCAATTGGCCCCAGCCTCCCTGCAACCCTGGTAAAGATAGGAGGATGGATACAGCAGAAGTTGTGATAAATCCATTAAAAGTTTATGTTAACTGGACTTTGTTTTAATAATCCAAAGAATAACTCTTTTAATGAACTTAAAATAATATAGGAAAGGTTTTCCACAGTAATAAATGGCTTTCTATTAGCATTAAGTATTTTTGTTAGACTAACATAATTTGCATGGGTTGGATCAACTCAATCAAATTAAGTTGGACTCAAGTGCAGTTACTAGGGCTGTACTCTTCTGGACAGGACAGAGAACTCAGATGTTGTTCCGGGGATCTGCTGGAGCTGCTTGCCTAGATTAAGGGTCACTGCAACCTAGTACTCTCAACACCACTGGGACCCCTCTTCACCCTGCACATCTTCTCAAACTCTTCTCTGAGCCCTTGGTACACAGCTTCTCAAGTTCCTTCTTCTTGATGTTGCTCTCTTTTGCTATACCTACATCTATCACTACGGCAGTCTTCCTCTGCTTGTCCACCACTACTATGTCTGGTTGGTTAGCCATCACCAGTTTGCCTGTCTTCATCTAGAAGGTCCCACAGGATCTCAGGGGCATCTCTGCACAGCCTTCACCTGGGGTCATGCCTGGTGAGGTAGACCGCTGCTTTCATGGAGCTGGGTAGCTCAGGCGGTAGAGTAGGTCACCTCAGAAGGTTGGTGGTTTGATCCCTGGCTCCTCCAAGCTGCATGTCAAGTATCCTTGGGCAAGATACTAACCCTAAGTTGCTCTCTATCGGAGTGTGAATGTGAGTGTAAATGGGTGTGAATGAAATTAGAAAAGCACAAAGTTTAGAAAAAGTGGTTGTGAATGTATCTTGTTGTATAGAGCACTTTGAGAGTAGAAAAACACTATATAAAAATCAGTCAGTAGTCAGTCCATGTACTCGGGGCTTGTTGCTGTGCTGCCATGATTAGTGCCGCTGCACTGCCTTTTAGTCCAGATTTGTCCATTCACTGGAAGGATTTCTGGACTTGAGCCACTTCTTCTTTCTGCTGGTGCTAAATACCATGCAGCGGCCTGTCCTTCCATGATGATTCTTCTCCTTGCTGCTCTTCTTTCTAGGGTTTTTGCTGCCTGAGTTATTCACTAAGCATGCAGTCGGTTATAACCATCTTCCTGATGTACTTGTGGATGTCTGTTGTCCCATCCTGGATAGTGATTCTGACACTCACCAGTCTTTGGCCTCCTTTCCTTTGCTTAGCGTACAGTCTCAGGATACTGGATTTGGGGTGAAACCCTCCATGCATGGGGGCTCCCTCGTCTTTATGTCAGTGGCTTCTGTCTCCTCCAGTCCATTACAGCTCAGTAATGGTACCAATGGTGTTCATGGTGACTGTGGCCCCAGCTGCCTTAACAAGCTGCTCCCATGTAGTTTTGGGCTCATCCACCACTTTGTAATCATCATCCTTATTCTACGAGATCACATCTTGCATGGACCCCCAGACTGAAGGTCATTGATTGTCATTTTACATTCTTTAATTTCCAAATAATCACACAAACAGTTGTCACCTAAGCCTTTTACTGATGGTCTTGTAGCTCATTCCAGCCTCATGCAAGTCTACAGTCTTGTCCCTGACATCATTTGGCCTTTGGCCTTGCCCATGGTAGTGGAAAGGTTGGAATGGAGGAAACTGATTACATGGGCAGGTGTGCTTCATACACACTTGTCCACAGAATGAGATCAGTAGTATCTGTAACAGACCAAGAGATTGTAATCTGTGTGCAACATCAGGGATTGTGGCTGGACTGTAAGGAATGAAATACTTATTTCACTCAATAACATTCAAATAAATTAATAACTTTTATGTAATGTGTTCTTCTTGTGGTTGATCCAGGACACATAAAAACTAGAGACTGTTCATTTCTTTGTAAGCGAGCGTACATACAAGTTCAGCACGAGGTCAAATACTTATTTTCTCACACTGTATTCAGCCAAAGATGCTTATTTAATAAATGTAAAATTTGCATAAAAACATAATATTTGCAAGATCTGTCATCCCAACAAAAAAGCACATTTTTTTTTATTGGTTTGCTTTTGCACGTAAACAGAGCTGCAATTAAATTTTTCGCCGTCTCAGATATCTACGATGATTCCTTTACAAAGACTGAACAGAGGCTTTTTAAATCCCAAATGGTTGTGTCATAATCCAGTAAATTCGGGAGTCTAATTGGATTTTTGAAAGGCCCAGAATAGTGCCAGAATATTAAATACTAGCTCTGTCAAATTCTATAATGGAAAAGGGGTCAAGTGGAAAAGCCATCAGCGACACCCACGCCCACTGCGGCCTTTAAGTAATTTAACCCAACGCCAAAATGCAGTCAGTCACCAGAGCCAAACTCTAATGGCTAAAAGTTAAACTGCGGAACAAATATGAGAAGTGAGCCTTTCAACATCCAAATATAGACACTGAGGATTGTAACACAGAACTAAGGAACTAATTAAAGCCAGTCTGTGTGACGCACAGTGCTATGCAAGCATACAAGTCAGCCCAACGCTCCTCAATATTCTGAGAATGACGGCGTTTGAGACGCAGCATCTTCAAGCACGATCTGTCTCATTCCACATCACAACAGACCCCACCAAAAGCAAGACGTCACGCTTCTGTCCACATTCTTGAAATAGCTTGCATCTAAGGAGGCGGAAAAGAGAAAAGACAGCAACAGGACTAACAAAGTACACCAGTTCTCCAAGCTGTCCTTTTAAAAAATGCAAATCAAGCCTGGCTGGATTTATTGTAGCTCAGACACTGGCTAAAGGGGCTGATGTTTAAAAATAACACCTTGCGAGTCGTGACCCAAATTTGCCTCAAAAATAACTCCCTGGAAGACCAGAAGTGAACGGTGGAACATGGGAGACAGAAACCAAATCTCATTTGCATTTCACTCACTCTCCCGGATGCTGCCAGCATTATTTATTGATAACGTTTTGAAACGAGAAAAATGCACAAGTTGGGGAGAGTTGAGATATCAGATGTTTGGTAATTGGCTCATTGCGGGACTCTAATTCAGAACGCTGTTTTTAAAGAGATCAGACGAGATGGAAACCATTCTTATATTTTTAAAGCACAATCAAAGATATTTTTTTTACAATGATTTCAATTTCAATTTCTTTCCAATTTTCGTATGGAAAGATTGCCTTAGGCACTACGTGATAGTCTTAGATAACTCGTACACATGTTGTCCAGTGTTAGGTTTAAAGCTTGACCTTCCCTCCCCTTAGGCATTATCATCAAGCTGTTTCCATGACATCTGAGTTACTTGGAGCATTTTCATTTAATTAGAGCCTGAACCCTTTTTCTCCCTATGCATATTTCAGACACATCAGTGGAGGCGATAGCTCTGGGTACCAAGCGATTACCTCCCTGTCATTTCTTTTAATTGCTCCTAATGCCATTTAAACTGCTAATGGTTGTCATACTTGGAGAGAGCTCAAAATTCAAAGGTGTTTATGGTAGGAAACATTAATTTTCCACTTGATAAAAACGTTACTGACAGTTGAAGAATTGGAAGTCTATGTGCCATAATCACTCCTCCTTTTGCACACTAATGAATACAGGGCTTGATCCATTTCCCAATCTGCCTCCTGTAATGAAAAGAAGAGGAGGCCTTCCCCTGAAGCACTTCCTTGAAAGCCAGGTTAACATTCACACACACACATGCCACCCCTGTGACTTACAGATTGGATTTGCTGTTAAATTATTCACTGCTCTCTATCTATACAACTGCCCCCTGAACAGGCTCCCGGACAGTTTGGTCTGATATGTTATTTGCATCTAAAGTGCCGGCAGTACTTCAAAAGGCGGGTGAAGATGGGTCCGACAACGTTTTGTGCAGCATATAGGTGGTTTACAAGCAAAGCTTTGTATTTGTTTGTATTGTTAGGTGATTTAAAAATGAGATCCTACATAGGGGATGTTTAAACTTCTTATTGTGGGCTACGTTTTTGTTGTTGTTAAATTCTCAGTTTAACAAACGTTAAACACTTTCAGGATGCAATTCATTGTTTTTGTCAAAAGAGCAGCGCTGTGCTATCTTGGATGGCAAATAGATGCCGTACAAACAGTTTGAGCACATATTGTGTTTTCCACTTTGTAGCTGAATGCTTACATTGTGACTCGGAGTGGAGGTCTTTTCACACGCTATTACACCAATGCTCAAAGCAACATAACTAACAATAAAGCAGGAAAAGCCCGCCTTGCCAAACTCTGCAGGCACAATATCTGCAGCCTGTCATAAGACGAGCAATGAATTCACTGGTTTCTGGTACCTGAACAAATCGCTGAAAAGAGGCTATCACTGAGATGAGCGCTATCTCCAGCGTGCAGTACCACCAGTCACACACTGAGCCAAGTCTGAGATTTCAGTATACAAGTCACGCACGTTTTCTGAGCGCTGTCAGCAAAGCATACTTGAGTGTGTACAAAAGCTTTGGGAGACAGAGGTCAAAGGTAACTATTGAGACTCTTATCAAAATGTGAAAAAACTACCATATTTTTATTATCTAACAAAATATATTTATTATATTAAGGATTTTAAAAAATATATATCTTGATACATATACAATAAAAAGATTTAAATAATGTCAATAGAATTCAGTGTAATGGTTAAATAGTTAAAAGTTGCATTTCTGGACTCCTGGCTCTACTAGCTGGCCTGAGTCCGTGGATTTAAGATCCAAAACTTGTTTAAATTTTCTGAGGTGTCCTGAGTTGTCAAAAGTAATTTATTTAGTAGTAGCTGCACATTCAAATATATTTGTAACAGTATAAAATGCAGCAACATAATGTGAGCCCCCCCCCCACAAAGTTCAGGCAGGAGAAGATTATAGTGGTCCACCTGGAGGATAAAGCATAAATAAGCTTCTGTTGGTCCTAAAGCAGCAGGCTTTAGCCAAAAGAGGACATATTCAGAGGAACAAAGGAGGACTCCACTGTGAGTTTTAGAGTCTAAACAACTCCAGTTATTAAAAACAACAAGAAAAATGGAGATTATTTCAATAAATAAATACATTACATACAGCCAAGCATTTACATTCTAAAAGAATAAGCAGCCATGAAAGTCTGTGATCTCTGGCCACAAAAGAGTTGTGGTCATCTAAAGCTTCACAGGCAAAGGTAGAAGGCCACATCCAAGTGTGGATCTGAGCACTATTATTCATCCTTTACCTTTTTCCAACCATAGGTAAAAATTTGTACACCCAGAATAATCAGGAAATCAGAAGATAACCAGGTTCACCGGTCAACAACATGTCAGAAGCTTCGAAAGTGCAAAAGATAGTATTATGACTAAAAGTTAAATATAAGTAACCTCCAAGTATACTCGGGTATTATTTATGAATTATTTAGGAAGCTAAATCTCTTGCTGTTTTCTAAAATAGGTGTTACTTTTTTTTTAGCAATACAAACAACTGTTTTGATATTAAAATATATCCAAATAGCTTCACTGTCATGACTTTGTCTGGGGTTATGAGCCAGTATTGATATGGTATATGCTACTTATTGAATTCTTATTTTTGTTATTTATGGGACGGTTCTTGAAATCCTATAAGCCAATCCCGTGACTGCTCATCACAGGAACTTCCTGACCTGAGTTCTGTGCTCTGGGATCGCTGTCACTGCTCCACTGTCTATTTTCTTTTCTCTTCAACTCGTATTTCATGCCCCAACAGTGTTCAACCTATCAAACTGAACCAACCTCTACATGCTCAGTTTACACTCCACTGAGCCGATGTCATCATTCCTACATATCTTGCCAGGTAGAACTGGCCTCCTTTTCTCCTTCCTGTTGTTCAACTGCTAAAAATAAAGCTCCCTTTTGCGAAGCTGCCATGAGGCTCCAGTCTGGTCCTCCACGGGGCTTAAAACTTCACTTCCTGACACAGTGGCTCCACTTTCAAGATCCACAGGCAAACCTGGGTGCAGCATATAGCTGAACAATTAGATCAAGATGGTAACAAAAGGAAAAGAAAACAATTCTTAAAATCAAAGAATAGTATGTATGTTGTATGAGATATACTCTGCAAATTATTAAAATGAAGACAATCCCTCATCAACCTGATTTTTGCACTTATACCATTTAAGTATATACCAAACATACCATACAATATCCCACATAGCAAAATTGGTATGGCCCGGATCTGGCCCACATACTGCAAAGAATGACGGCCCTTTGGTGGCCCACACAAGGCCAGTTGCAGACACACTGCTGGCCCTGTGCTGGCCCAGAACAGTTTCAGCTCTGGCCCCAGATGTCAGGCTAATGTGTAGGCTAAAGTGAGCACTTCCTAACTATTGCAACATGGCATTTGGGTCTTCTAACTAAAACAGGAAAATAGGAACATAAATAGTGCCATCATTGTCAGACGTGGCCCACATCTGGTTGACATACACCCTGCCATGACACCAGTCACTCAAAAATGCCAGCTTGATGCCAGATCTGGGCCTGACCTGTTTTTTTATGAGCTTGGACCACATGAACCAAACCACAGTTGGGCCAGATATGGCATGCCATCACATAAACAGTGCCATCTATGCCAGGTCTGATCCACATCTGGATGACATAACACTTACCATACCAGAAGTTAGCAAGCAGTGCCGGCTTGACACCAGATCTGGGCCAGACCTGTCTGCTATGTGGGATACCATATTAGAAAAAAAAAAAAATTAAATTAGCCAGTTGTCCTAACAATGTTGAGAATCCTTGAAAGCCCTGAAAAACGATGCTGAAATTATACTTTGTGTTCAGTGGTCTCATTCCAGAGACAATAGGGCCACCATAGCCCCCATCCTCTTTCTATGCAGATCTAGCCTAAGCTTTCAGCACCATGTAAAAATCTAGGATAACACGTTTCACGTCATTGCCCCT
Source organism: Hemichromis elongatus (assembly GCA_015108515.1). Taxonomy (NCBI): domain Eukaryota; kingdom Metazoa; phylum Chordata; class Actinopteri; order Cichliformes; family Cichlidae; genus Hemichromis; species Hemichromis elongatus. Next base: position 7,538 of record VUQR01011845.1, read on the forward strand.
TAGGGACAGTTTCTGTTAGGTCTCATGGAAACTAGTTCATAAAATACATAGGATAGTTGCTGTGAGTGAAAACTGCAGACCGTGCTTCAGCGTTCTCTTTAACCCAAAGTTCACGCGCTGTAAATGAGTCACACATTTTTACACTGTGACAGCAACTTTGTAGAACTTCTTAAGACTTCCTCTGTCTAACAGGCACAATTACAGCTCAAAGTGTGCTGAGTGGAATAGAACTGACAACAAAGGGGCATCGGATCTATCCACACTTGAAGGCTTAAAAGCTAAAAACAGTAAAAAGCCCAAATAGGAATATCTTTCCTAGGAATTTATAAAGTAATTCACATGGACATGAGTGCATCTTGTTCTTTGATCTTAAGATCTGAAGTACTTTAGCCACAGAAAAAAAAAGTTGTTTTTTTTTAAAAGAAGCGATGTCTAGATCGCCTTAAACATTAAAGAAGAAAAAAATTCAAGACAAATGTGAATGGGTCTGTGTTGATTGTTTAATGGGACATTAGGCAGGAACTTAGGAGAGAAATGCTGCGTTTGAGATGTTTTTAATAATGTATCGATGCACTAAGCTGAAGGCCAGATGGCTTTCTCTTTTTGCTGTGTCTTTCTGAATAGACCAAAATGAGGAATGATACAGCAGCCGAATTAGTCAGTCGAACTGAAAAAAAAGGTCATAATGCTTGGTCAGTGGAATTATGACTTTAGGAGGAATATTTCACCAAATGTCCCCCTGTTGACATGCTGCTGACATAAGAGAAAAAAATCCAGTAGCACTTTGTTTTTTCAGCGCGTTCCCTGTACAGATTAGTAATAGCCCATGTAATGCCCTGTTTTTTTTTCTGTTTCATAAGGTGATACAAGAATTTATTTGAGTATGAATATTAAAATAAAACACATTAGTATGTTTCAAAAAAGTCTTCAGTAAGCCAAATTTCCTATCTGTGGCAAGGTTTGTTCAGAAATGTAGCCTCAAAGAAGCAAAAATCAACAGACTATTGATTTATGTCAGTAATGTGTTGCAAGCCTGCTTGTCAGCAGGTAACAGGTGAGAATGACATGAGTTAGCACTACCAACAGTGTTCAGCAACCATTTCCTTATGAAAACAATGCATTTGAAAGTCTCTTTCAAGAGAAACAGTCGTTATGTGCCAGTCATTGTTCACCTTGAATACCGGACACGTTCACCTGTGAGCAAGCAGAGAGCAAATCTCTGTTTCTACACAGATGGGACAGGACAGATGGAGATTTTAACAGGGCAGTGAATGTCCTTGGGCACTAAAGAATTTAAATCTTGTAGGTAACTGCCCAACATTAGCTGAATGAAAAATCCTGAAATACCCAAACCAATGATTTCATTCCAAAAGGATTCAGCATTATTCAGTATCCATACTTTCAAATGAAAGTGTTAGAGCTGAAAGCCATTTGAATCATCAGTGCAACATACTAGGCACATGTGACAGCCTTATTTGAAAAAAAAAATGCATCTAACAAAAAAGCTTTCCCTTATGGAAAGTCAGACATGTGCTTTTTATTACTATTAGAATAAAAACAGTTTTTTAGTAAATTGTTGTTAACTTGTCCCACGCCTTTGCATGCTGCCAGATGGTCAGCATTGCATGGTGTTGGAACATCACGCCAAAGAACTGCAGCTGAAAATATGCCAGCTGGCTAACACTGGTGAATAGAAGACTAGCTCCTTTTAAATAAATAAAAAGAATAAATAATAAATGCAATGTTTAGATGTGAAATGATGCAAGACAAATTAGTATTTGTTTATGTGAAGATTTAGTGCCTACAATGCAGTAAAATACATCTATAATACTGATGTAAAAATCGCGCACAAACTCTCAGATTAACCAAATTTCATATATTTATATCATGGAAGGACAAGCGCCTGCATGGTATTTAGCACCAGCAAAAAAAAGAAGGGGCTAAAATCCATAAATTGGACAAAGCTGGACTGAAAGGCAGCACAGAGGCACTAATCATAGCAGCACAGGAACAAGCTCTGAGCACAAGATCCATAGAGGCTGGGGTCTATCACACCAGGCACAACCCCAGGTGCAGGCTGTGCAAAGATGCCCCTGAGACAATACAGCACATAACAGCAGGGTGCAAAAAGATAGCAGGCAGGGCATGGAACGCCATAACCAAGTGGTCGGCATAGTATACAGAAACATCTGTGCCGAATATGGCCTGGAGGTCCCGCGGTCAAAATGGGAGACGCCCCCTAGGGTGGTGGAGAATGACCGAGCTAAGATCCTGTGGGACTTCCAGATACAGACGGACACACTGGTGATGGCTAACAAACCGGGCATAGTGGTGATAGCGTACAGTGAATGACAGCAACATCAGGAAGAAGTAACACAAGAAGCACTGTACCAAGGGCTCAGAGAAGAGCTTGAGAAGATGTGGAGGGTGAAGCAGATCCCAGGAACAACATCGGAGATCTGTGTGTATATATATATATATATATATATAGTCAATATGGATGGATATACATACATTTCAATAGCAGGTAGGATATTTAGTGAGATGCAGTTCAAGTAGCTAAGGGCAAAATCAGTAATCTGATCCTTACACTTTGACATACTCAATATTCCATAAATAAGAGTGAAAGAATAAGGTTAATTATTTTTAACCTACTTCACCTCCTACCTTATCAAACCCAAATACATATAACTAATGTATCATTCAGGACACTATAGCTATTTGATTTTATGTGATATTATAATGCCCCACAATTTTATATTGATTAAAATTATGATTTAACTTTATGTGCACATATATTTGTCAGTGAGTTTGGGCTCTACAAACGAAAGCCCACATTGTTATGTACCAAATAAAACTATCATTTGTGGAAGTCTTCATCACTGGTGAGACCCAAAGAGTTAACAATAAGCTCTGAGTTTGGCTGCAAGATCTCAGGAGGCCATGAGGTCAAGTGTGCTAAACCGTAAGAGCAAAGCCTCTTGGTTTGGAGCTCCTTATCTTTCTTCACTCATGAGGTGATTGCCTTCATCATTTTCCTTTTCTACGGAGGAACCTTTTCCTCTCCAGGTCTTTCCAAGAGATTTTTTTCCATTTGTGGCTTGGCAGATATATTGGGACCTCCGAGCGACTATAGGACAGCCAAATCAAATCCCTTTGCCATTACTGGAGCAGTAAATGAAACATGACTGAAACAGTGCCTGCAGTTCTCGCATTTTCTTTCTTTATATTCCAAAGCTGTAATTGACACGTGAAGATGAGACTTTCATCTTTATAAATCAATACACTAAAAGAAAATACTCTCAGCAACATTGTGACATTGTTACTGCTATTATTATGGGCCTTTTTTATTGATTTCCTCCAGAAAGCCACACTAGCCTGTTCCCTAGTGATGCCTGCCACCTACAAGACACTCAGCATCCTATGTGTGGATTCAGAACCACAGTAAAGCAGCATTGATTTTTTTTTCACCACCTTGATTTTAAAGGACAGTGGAAGGAGAGTCTATTGCCCTGAAGAATCTGCCTTAATGGGAATGCAGATAAATGCCTTGTCTGCTGGCAGGTGTCACTCAAAGGGGAGCTTTTGTGCTTGTGTTCTCAGGGAAACACTGACCATTTTATGGAAAAGTCAAACTTTGTCGTAATTAGTCTGTGAAAGGGGGTGGGCTAACAAGCTTAGGGACACAATTTGTTTATGTGCTCCTCAGGCTAATTTCTCAGCTGGAGTACTGTTTACTTAGTGCATACAATTACTGAACATATTAGTGTGCCCACTGGCCAATGTCAATAGGGTCGTGTGTTATATAACATCTTAGAACCGGAAACTTTTTGTCTATTACTGATTAAAATAAATCACAAATATTAAAACAGTATTTTTTAAAGCAAGAGAAAAATGTAATTTATTAAATTATTTATGGCACATTACTAAAACCAAAAAAATAACAACAAAAGAAAACCACAATATATTCTGCATCTACAGAATCTGGGAGCAGACACCCCTTACATGACACACGGTGAACAATGAATCACAGCAGTTAATCGCCGCTCTCTATTAGCCAACGTGTCAAACCAAAAAATGGTTCCCGCAGGTGTAGTTATTGTAATTAGTTTGCGCAAAGCAACTGGAGGAACAAGCCAGCACTCTTGCCAGTGGGAGGTAAGAGTGAGCGAGAGGAAAAGAGATCGAGGTTGGCTTCAAAGCGTGAAAAAAGGTGGAGGCAAAGACAATGAAGAAGTGCCGCCATTCATAGAAGTACAAGAACCCAAGGACAAGCATGTCAGTGAAACTGACCCAGAGGTATTATGGTTCATTGAATATATTCTCATCCCTCTGTCAACATGCTTCTACCAATTCGTGAAGGATGATTCTTGCCAGCTGTGGCTGCACATTTATGGCGAGAGGGGAGGAAAACCTTGTGACCTTTGAAGTACGAGAGGGTTTGCCTCAATTAGCGCCATATTAGAGAGCCTTACAGTCCAAGTGGATGAGCTCTTTAATTACATCTAAGGGAGATATATACACATATATGTATGTGTGTGTGTGTGTGTGTGTATATATATATATATATGTATGTCTTTTGATACAATTTGCTTAAACCACTTATTTGTCACCAATATACAGGTTACAACCAACTGGGCTTTGCATGCAAACCTTCTCTTCATTGTAATAGAACTGTGTACATCTACTTAAGGTACTTTATTTATTCCTTGTTTAAAAAAGAAAAAAATATTTTTCAACAAAAACCTGCAAAAAAATTCTGCTTATTATTATAGAGAACTCACTTAAATTTTGATATTTGGCAAACAACTAAACAACTGGTCAATGAATCAATCAATCAGCTGACAGAAAATTGGCTTTTGAGAGTCCCTTACCACTTACAACAGCTTTTTCAATACTTTTAAAAATTCAAACTATAAGAAGGAAATAGAAAATCCATCCATCCACCGACTTGCTTTTTAAAAAATCCGTTCATAGATATGAAAATTTATAAACAACTCATAGCTAAATACAAAATAATTAAAAATGATGCATATTTTTTCTGCATTGCCTTTAAAATGTTGCTTTTTATTTAAGTTCCCCTTTTTAAGAGAAGACTTAAAAAGGCACAGATATTTATTTATAGACTTATGTACTTAAAGGCTGTGAATGCTTTCTACACTACTGGTCTTTTTGCAAGAGAGACTTTACAATATGTGGCCATGCTGTTGCCTCTTGAGATGTGTGCACACTTATGAGTAGCTGACAGATTTAAGAGGGTCACCTTGGCTTGGAGGCTGTCACCTCACCGCTGGCCTGGTTGTCTTCCTTTTTCCTGAAGCAGCAGTTCTTAGAGTGTGAGCGATTATATGTGTGAGAAAGCATGCATAGCATTTATCAACACCTTCCTGCAATTGCTTTCAAAAATCTCACTTCAAACTGCTCGATAGTTTTATTGAGAGATATTTACTTCAGTCAAGTGGAGAATTTATTTTGGCTGTTTGGCTTTGCAAAAGAATAATTTGCAAAAATCAACTGAGTGAAACAAAAGGCTAATTGATGTGTAAGAGGCAGAGAACATAAACAGTATGCAAATGAATGTGACAGAAATGGATTCTCCTGCGAGCTAGGGTTAACTAAATTTTCTCTTACGACTTAATACAGGTCTCTGTGGCATTAATCTACATCAGCGCATCAGATAGCCAGATGGCAGTGAGTCATTGTGGGAATAGATAATTGACAAGCAGAAAAGCTTTTAAGACAGACAGAGAGAGGGGGCAGAGGCAAAGGCAACACACAATGAAATTCTGCTGGACACCGTGACCTCAGCATCGACAGCACTAAGTTTCTACACCTGTTCACTGGCTATATTTCATTTGACAGTTTGTGGATTTAACAATTTAATTTTCCGATATGAGATATACTTACTGTAACTACATTTTTTAATTAGCTGGCATATTAACTGGTTTAGAGGGGCAAAATAGACCTTATATATTTAAGTCACTGTGCATATGAATACTTTAGGATGACATTTAGAAGTCATTCTCATTCTGGTTCCAGTGGCAGATAAGAACAAAGAGCTTACCCTGCTACCCAAACGACTCGCGACTAACTCCCAGATCTGTTTGGATTTATTTTAGAAGTGTGTTCATTTTGACTGACACCGTTTTTAGTTGTAAAAAAAAACTTGTGTATTATAAAAAAAATTGGTCAAAAGCATTGTTGTTTGCTGTTGTTTTTTGAGTATATATTGCTATAGGCCATCTTTATTCTACATTTTTTACATTTTTTTCTACTGTAGGATTCTGGTTTAATACTAGTTAATTAATTAATACCAGTTTAGGACTTGTTATTTACTAATATAATTAATACTTAGCAGACAAATATAAAGCAACAATAAATGTTAATTTGGATGACTGATAACCAGCTGCACTCGGACTGTGTTACCGTAACATGATTTATAAAAAAAAAGGTGACTTAAAAAGAAAAAAATACAAAGTAATTTGGGCTGACAACAATAATAAAACACAAAAGTATGTCATTATTAGTAAAATGAGCGATGCATCATTACTTGATCAATAGCTTGAAAAAATATTCCTCATTGAAAGTATAATTTGGCCCTGACGCTTGGTTCTGGGTTCTTTGTAATCCTAAATGTAATAAATTTAGTAATACATTTGTATTTAAACATATTACTGTGCCTTTTTCTCAGGAACAAGTATGAATATGGCACCGAATTATGATAGTTTCACCAGAAATTACCCATTTACTTTAGGCGTCTGCTTTCTACTTTTCTCAAGATGAAAGGGCTACTAAGCCCTGCAGGCCAGCAGTGAGAGACCTGAAAGAAAATTTGATTTAAACATGAAACTGTCCTGCTGTCTTAAACTGTATTTTTTTTTAAATTTTATTTTAACAATCATTTTTAAAGCAACTATGTTCTTTAACTAAAGACAATAGTGAGGTTTGAGAACCCATCTCCTCCCCACAAAAATCTATTTGGGACCACCTTACAGGTTATTATAATAATATGTTTCATAGCTGGCAACACAGAATAAGCTGCTTTTTACGCTTGTTTTCTTGGCAAGCTGCTTTGTAACGTGTCTCTAGTCTACTCAAGCTCCCACTTTTAGGGCTGTCTCTAAATTAATTTCATATTTGTTGGTATTAATGTCTGCTCTACTCTGTAGCTGAGAAGTGGTAGTTGTGGTGGGGTTCTCCCCCTGGTCCTGCCTTAGGCTTTCTATGTATGTACATAGAAGACCAGGAAGGCATGCTCTTCCTGCCTTAGGCTTTTCATGTTTTTGCAGTGAAGGGCACGGAAGCCCCACAATGAAGCCATATCACCAAATATAAATGAGTATGGCAAATAATATTAATATGGCCTGGGTCTTTTGTTAGCACCAGTACGTTTATTTAAAGATGCTTTTTAGTATCTCGTATCAAGGCATTAATCCATCCATCCATCCATGTTGGTGTTGCCTTATACAAGAATTATTTCAACTTTTTTCAGTCCTGTTAATAGTTTGGACTACTATCCTTTTGTACTTACCACTGCTGACTGGGAGAAGCCAACAAGTCTTGCCATTATAGAGATCCTCTGAATGAGTCATCACAGTGTTGCAGGTTGCAGGTTAAATTATATATACATAGCTTTAGCCACTGAACAAAATACATACTAAATACTAACATGCTGACAAATGATCAGGGTTATAGGACAAACAGCTTGATTGCGATTATCTGAGTAATGTCATACTCAGTCCTATTAACTATAAATTATTCAGTTCCAGTCGTACAGTAAACAGGATTAAAAGGGAGATAAAACAATGCCATATTCCAGATGTGTGGCAGTTGTGGCGCATCACCTGCTGTCAAAGTGGAACCCTGTGGTTTTTTGATGTTCTGTTTCACACACTTATTCAGCATTTCAGCACAGCCTTGTCTAAAAATACCTGCAAAATGAGTAAAGCAAACTCACAAACAAAACCGCAGCCAGTGCCTTTCCAAAGGGACCGGGTAATCCCTGGACATCTGTTGGTGAGGCATCCACAGAGATGGGCCTGTGGAGAAGAAAGTATGGTCTGTGTTTTTGGCCTTTGCCTTGCTTGTGATGATGATGGGCAATATCCTGCACAAAACAGTAGGAGCTGGTTGGGCTAATGGCAGCAAAAGCAGTTACAGAGCACAAGGAGATCTTTCAGACATGGACACTGCCTTGACTCTGTTTCATACCAAACCTTTCTGTTTAGAAATGTGAATTAAAGAAAGGGGATTTGTTTTCAAAGGCAGATAAATTTTGTATTTTTTTGTCATTTCTCTCCATGTTTTTTTTTTTCTTTTTCACTCACACAAACACATATTAAATAACCACAGACAGACAACATGCAGAGAGGAAACAGACGTGTGCTTTTTGTACACATCACTGTCATTGTTCTTTTGCACACTGTGACACTGAACTTTGTTTACATGGCAAGTAATGTGACAGAAACCAAGACATAAAATCCAGATCATGAGGCAGGAAATTGTCTGTTTTCACTTTCTCAATTACACATCCTCAATTGTCTGTGACGAACTTAGGCGAAATCTGATCCACCCTCTTGAAATATGTATATTTTTTTTAACCTGCTGCAGTAATGGTTCAGTTTTGGGTCCATTATTATTTTCTTTTTATATGCTTCCTTTAGCTGGTATTATTCAGTCATTTAGTGACATTTCTTATCATTTCTATGCTGATGACATTCAGCTACATATGTCGTTTAAGCCCCATCAGCTGGATAGGCTGTCCACCCTAGTCCAGTGCTTAACTCAAGTTTCCGATTGGCTTTCCAGCAACTATCTTGTATTAAACACCAATAAGACAGAGACCATGATCATAGCTCCTCCTGAACTACATTGTAAAATCAGTCAGGTTCTTGCCCCTTTTTCTTCCTCTCCTAAGTCAAATATTCGAAATCTTGGAGTAATATTTGATACTTCCCTGGGCCTGGACTCACATGTAAAATCTCTGTCTCGTTCCTGTTTCTTTCATTTAAGGAACATTTCTAAAATACGACATATAGTCTCTTCAGCTGAATTAGAACAAATTGTTCATGCATTTGTGTCATCGCGCTTAGATTATTGTAATGCCCTGTTTACCAGCTTGGATAAATCATCTCTTTCTCGCCTCCAAGCTATACAAAATGCTGCAGCCAGGCTACTAACACGTTCC
>VUQR01011846.1:0-25635 GCA_015108515.1 Hemichromis elongatus
TTTATTTAAAACGTTTTGTTTTTTTGTTTTGTTTTTTGCGCTCCCCCCACTGCAAACTAAATCCCACCATTTGAGTCTCGGTGAGATAGAATGAGCTGATGCCGTTCGTGAGTGTTATCCACCCCCCCGCCAAAGGTCCCAGAGTCCTCTGGCGGAATTACACGCACCTTGGCCATGCTCGACTCAGGGGCCCTGCTGTTTATGAATTAAATATTTGATTTGGAAGGTCTGCCATTTAGCCTATTTCCAAATGCCACCCGAACAATAGAAAGGTAACGGCGAATCATGCTTATCTGGGAGAGACCGTCCACTCGCAGACTGCTGGGCCCAGACTGTTGCTGATGGTGCTATGGGACTGAAAGAGCAGCGAGAGGACGACGCGAGACGGAGATGGGGGAGAAGGGAACGGCGTGCGGGGGGAGGGAGGAAGCATTTTTGCAAAGCTGTGGCTGGACATATTGTGCTTTGATGGGTGGGCTTTCATTTTTACTGCCGTTTTTCTTCAGTGTGGCAGCGCAGTATTAAAGTCTTCAATCTCTAGTTGATATTACAGGACTCACGGCAGATTGTGATAAACAGCACTGCGCCTTCCTGCGCACTTCCTCTCTGAACATCTGTTGAAGCATCACACGGCGACAAAAGCAGTTTAATTATAATGCACCCCCTAAACCTGCCTACCGCACAGGACTTGGTGCGCGTCTTTAAAGTAGGTGTCGCTCTGGCAGACGAACAGTCGGCCTGGAAGGCGGAGTGGGCGAGCGGGCTGGCTCGTGGGTGGATGCACATAGCTGTGTCTGCGCTTTCCGGAGCTTGGAAAATCACAAGTGACTGCAGGTGTGGTTTTTCATGTTGCACCATAGAATTACAGATCTGATGTTCAAGTGTTCACGTGTGCTGAGTCATGTTTACAGGTACGCAGGGCGGTGTTACACAATGGGACAGGTTTCAACAGCTGTACTCAGTGTTGTTGTACACACTGTACCACACAGGCATTTCAGTTTGGAAACCTTGTCAGGTTTATATATATACATATATGCGTGTGCGTGTGTGTGTGTGAAAGGTAAGGTTCAAAGTGGCCTCAGTGGCTAATTAGAGCATTAGGAGCTGTAACCTCAAAACTGGAAGCATGGCTTCAGCAGGTTCCTGGAACAACATCAAAGGTCTCTGTCGATAAGGGCGCAGTCCTAGGAACAGCTAAGATACTCCATGCTTCAGTGTCCCGGGCCTCTATTAGAGGGCCTTAGTTTGAGGATCAAACATACCACTCTCCCAAGGTCCCAGGGTGACATGTGAAAATGCTCAGTACGAGGCTTTCCACTGTCACATATATATATTTATATATGACAGTGGAAAGCTGATGTCGTATAGGACAGAGCATGCACATAGCTCTGCATGCACATCATTCCCAGTCAGATCTATCCCTCATGTCCTTCGGTTTGTGAAGGACAGCCAAGCAACTACTTCCTCCATTCCCTTTTGAAATCAGTAATATTGATACAACATTGGATTGGCATTGAATCAATACTAGCGTTATAGGATTAATAGTTTGGCTGCTTCTCTTCTGTATATTTAGCACGTTGCTTCTGATCATCAGAAAGCAGACGTGTCTGTGCAGACTCCTGTCCTCTCACGCAGGCACACTGTGCTCCACGACCTCCTCCCTGCCCCGCTCTGTTTATAATGCCTTTCAGATACCTCGGGAATCGGTATGTTGAAACTCGAAAATGACATCACTGCTGAGTTAGCACATTCCCTCCCCCCAAAAAACAGGATTATTTGGTTTGATTCTTAGCAAGCTAGAGCCATTCAGGTATGACTAGCAATAAATCTAATTTTTGTTTTTTGCACTAAAAACATCTCTGCAGCACATTCATGAACAGACTGCACTGTTCACAACAGTGGTCCTACAGATTAAAAGTTTTACAATTATTGGACTGTTAACTCGCAGAAACTCCAACTTATTCAAGAACGCAGCATTAGTAGTCATTAAATGTTTTTAGAATTAGCCAACAACTCATGATTGATCTCATAAATCGTCACACACTGCTCTCCTTCTTACAGGTTAAACGTGTCGATATCAGTAAAAATATCTGTATCGGTCATATTGGTCCTGTATTTATTTGGTATTGAATCGATTCAGACACTGGATGAAGTCTAGGCCTGCTCCAAAGCCAAGTAGAAGTAAGGGAGGATTATTTTAAATTAAAAATGAAGTATAGTAGGTATAAAAGGCCTGCTTTAAAACTCATACCAAAGACTTTTTGCATCGAAGCCACACCTCTTCCTGCTAAACTATCTCATTTGTACCAAAAATTCATTCTTGTTTTTCGGCTGCAGTTTACATTATGCATCATTGCTGCACACACCTGTGGCAAAACACAAAAGATGTTAGTTAATGTTGCACAACCCAATGCACAGTCAGCGCACATGGTGCAATAGTGGAGAGTATTGTTGCGTATTGGTTGACACAGACGGGAAGAGGGTGCGGACCCATATTTACAGTCCTAGGAAGGTGATAAGGCCGAGTCCACACCTACGCCACAAATCCTGAGAGCTGCACAGGTTCAAAGGTCAACGTTTAATAGCACAAGGTAACGTCCAGGCAAACAGCCCGGCCCACTGTACAGTCATCCAGGTAAATATTGCTGCACTCGTTTGTCTCGCCTCAGCCTCTCATGGCCTAAATGTACATTTCATAAATGCTGATGAGGTGCCGGGCGATGACTGTTGGGCCAGCGGTTATTGCTGTACAACATGTCTCAGCCCATTGTTTGGGATGGGCACGCCCATGATTAATTCAGCCGGCTACTTGGAATCACCATGTGGAGGAGGATTACAGTCAAGGTTATTGGCCTGGTGGCTGGAGGCCAAGAGTGGCAGACAGATAGAGAACTGCAGAGAGAGCAGAGGAGGTGAAAAAAAAGGAGAGCACAGAGGAAAAGGAAGACGTGTAAGATCCCCACGGTGAATGAGACTGCCTACTTATCAGCTGTGATGCGTGATGTGCAAACAGAGGCCTTTCAGGGCTGCCAGGCACACAATAGCTTTGTTTGCTATGCAATAGAAACTAGTTGTTCGCTGCTGAGTCAATATTTACTGCCTAATGGAATGTGTGCTCTGCTACTAGCCCCGATCAACAACACCGGATTGAAGGAGGGACTTATTACCTCCCCTCTCTGTCTTTCAACCCCCCCATGATCATCCTCTGTCCCTCTTTGTCCTTCCCTCCCTCTCCTTTATCTCACTCTCCCCGCCGTCCCATCTTCTACTTCCTTTCCTCCCTCTTGCACTCTCAGAGTTTAGTTACTCCCTGTTCCTCCTTATCCTGCCCTCCCCTGTTCTGTCAGTCACATATCATATCTCTTGCATCTGCTCTGCACCTCCCCTTGGCATAGCTAACAAAAACAGTTGTGGAAACTCCATATAAGGCTCTGTTTGGGACAGACGGGGTAGTGAGCAAAAAGGAGATCACTTATCAGGTAATTTAACAAAGGAAATATTGAATCCTGAGCAGAGTAGTACAACGACAGAAAAGGAGAAGGCAAAAAAAAATAAAAAACAGACTTGACTAGAGGAGGAGAGTCCTCTATTTCTGAAGGCCGGTGCCCTACCAAGGCCGTGACACTAACTGAGAGAGAGATAGCGTAGCGATGAGATCACTGCGCTAACAGAATGATCCCTTTGTGTCTGAGCCCAGTGGTTGGCAGTGAATGCGTTACATGTGGTATTTACGCTGTGGCCTCTGATAAACTAATCGCAGGCAATTTTCTTAAAAGGTGCACGCAGGCTGGTCGTGCACAAACGCACCAGCGTGCCTCCTTAATAGCACAAAGTGCAACTGGTTTCTTCCCTCACCGGGTATTGATTGTGCTCTGTCTGCCACCCTCACACACAGATACACACCTTTGCCAAGGTGTGCACTGATAACTAGAGGCATGACACACTTGTCTGGGTCCTTTAAAGGTTTTTTTTTCTTTACACGCCAGCCACCCTGACAATCCATTCCTTTCAGTCATGCTTCAGCATCGTTTCCTTACAGCCCCGAGGATTACTGAGGAGAGGACGGCTGTGGGAGTGACTGTGCAGGGGTAGCTTGGGTGAAGGGGGGTTTCCATAGTGACACCGAGGCAATGAAAAGATTGGACCAGTGGAGTGCGGAGCTGGTGCCAGGGTGTGTATATGCACGCACGCGGGTTCTGCTCCGTAGCTTGGTTGAGACACAGTGGAACCATTCATGATCTACTATCTGGCCCCCAGTGGCCTTTTCGCTCTTAAATCAGAGCCCTCAGATCCCTGCTGTGTTTTGTTTTTGCACCCAAATCCACAGCAAAAAAAAAGAAGAAAGAAAAATTACTGTTCTAATAGTGTTTGATATTTTCTGTCATCGATTTCCCCCCACGCATTAGAGCCTTCTCATTTCTGTCCAAAAACTGTGCCAAAGTGGCGAGGTCATGTTTAATACCCCTGTCATGGAGAAGAGAAATTGATGGCTTCGAGTTGTGTGTGTTAATGGTTTTATGCTGGCCGACGGATAAACAATTAGAGGGAGATATATTCATAGTGTCTAATTATCCTTTCTGCACGCAGATTAAATGTTTTCATAAGTTTGGCTCTAACGAGCCAAATCCTCTGAATATATGGGCATTACATCTGTCCACAATCCAAAACAAAATCACTTAGCTGCTGTTGTTATCAAGTCACACTGTGCTGTGAGCAAGATTCATCAATATCATTTAACCAGGGAAACAGGGCCTCATCTGATTGCCTTTTATAGCCATTTTCCAGTGAACTTGACCTCACACTGAGTCCACTGTCAGTGGCTCAAAGTGAGCTCAAAAATGCATTTAACAGTAATTTGTCTATGAAACGGCTCAAAATGTGCGCCGGTCTTGTAAAGATCCCCCCTCGCCGCCCTGAGCATACATTACAAGAGGAATAATTTTCAAAGGGGGCCTTGATTGTGCGGAGCCTATTAATGAAATCTGTGGTCTTTCATAGAAATGACACTTAATGAAGACTATAAATTGGGCACAGACGCCTTGAAAGAACGGCATCAAATTAGAGCTGAAATTTTAAATCTGGTGTAATACCTTGAAGAGTAATTTAAAGATAAGGCAATTTCTCGTTTGGCACGTGAAATAATTAATTTTCTCTTTGGTCGAAATCTTAACGGGTCTACTTAGTATGCATATAAAATTCTGAATTGTAAAATCAAATTGACATTATTAACTTATAGTGTTTTAGATTACATCTATTTGCTTTTTAAAAGGTCCCACGGAGTTGAATTGATAATTAAGTAATGAAATGAAAATGTATGATCTAATCAATGGCAGTCCATATTAGCTCAGCAGTAGTAATAATAAGGTTATGGGCACTGAGGGGCCTGCCTACAAATGGCAGAAGCCCTGAAGAATTAGGTTGCAATATAACTAATAATTATGATGGCTTTTTTTGCACCTCTTAGATAATTGAATGGTATTTATATAGTGCTTTTCTACTCCAAGTGCTTTTTACTACAAGCCTCATTCATGGAAAAAAAAGAAAGTTGCCACACATACTCTAAAATTTCAAGTAAATAAATCAAAATGTTAGGCTTCTCATTAGGTATGTCAAATTTTTGAGTTGATAAGTCAAATTTCAAGAAAAAAAAATTGAAATATTAAATGATTTTTTAGAAATCCTAAGAGTTAGCTCTGTCAATCAAAGAGTTCCAGGTTCTTCAGCTTTGAATGCATAAAAGATATGAATTCAGTGATCATAGTGAACAACTGGACAGCTGATGTCTTCAGTTTCCAGTCTGAGTAATTTTCTTGCAATGAATTAATTACTGAATTCATCATAACGTCAGATACTTAACTCCGATTTCAAGTTATTGATGGCAGTTTTTTTTAATTGTTTTCAGCGGCAGCGACAAACTCCACACACCCACTTTTTTCTACACTCGAGCATCTGGTCTTACGTGACTACACATATTTTTAAGTCATCTCACGTTATCCAACAGTTGTAACATTAAGTAACAAAAAAAAAAAAAACTGGACACCTAATCTGAAAGTGGTCTATCTTGTCGCCTGCCCCCCTCAGCTTTGCTCATACCTTTGCCCAATTAACCAATCAGTCTTCCCGCGTCTACCTCTCTTTCACATGCCCCGTGCCCGTGTCTTTTGCTCTGTTGTAAAGTCTCACAGTGTTCCGTGTTGTTTTTCGTGGTGTTCACAGCTATCCCACATAGTAAAACTGGCGTGGCCTGGATCTGGCCCACACAATGTGCTTACACATGGCCCACTGCAAAGAACGATGGCCCTTTGGTGGCCCAGATCTGGTTTGCCAAAGGTGGCCCACACATGGGCCAGTTGCAGACACACTGGTGGTCCTGTGCTGGCCCATGTGTGGATTACCTCTGGCAAACCTGGTCTGGGGCACCAAAGGGCTGCCATTCTTTGCGGTATGTGGGCCATGTGTAAGTTGTGTGCAGCTTGTCCAGTTGCGCACACACTGCTGGCCCAGAACAGTTTCAACCTAATGTGTACCTTAATCAAGCCATGTAAAAACAACATGTGCTGGCACATACTAGAGCAAAAGTAACATGACAAAACTCTGTTCAGACAGTGAATGGACTGATTCTTATATAGCACTTTTCTGCTCTCTTAGATTACTCAAAGCGTTCTATACAACATGCCACATTCACACACTTACTCTAACCTGAGTGCTTCCTAACTACATTGATACAAATTCACACTCTTGATATGCAGACCGGAGGAGCCAGGGGTCAAACCACTAACCTTCCAATTAGTAGGCGTCCTGCTCTACCTCCTGAGCTACAGCCACCCAGTGGAAAACATGAGTAAACCCTCACTAGGTTTTTGGATAAAGTGTACACTCACAAACCTGTCAAACCTACATTTGAAACGTTGGTTACCATAGCAGTATAGTACTGCAACATAGCACTTGGGTCTTCTAACTAAAATAGGAAAAATATGAACATAAATAGTGCCATCATTGCCAGATCTGGACCACATCTGGTTGACATACACCCTGCCATGACACCAGTCAGTGGGTTGGATTTGGGATTTTACTCCGACTCCTGGTGTTCTGATGTTACCTTGTCATTGTCACGATCCCTAAATTTTCTGTCCCACTGAAAATCAGAATTTATGTACATTTTTCCTCTTTACTTTTCTTTTTAAAATCTTCAGATCACTTTTAGGATGCTCTGAGGAGCCGCTGCTAACATCTTGGTGTCTGATACCACAGGGCACCTTTAGAGCTCTTGTAGAGCCTGATCGGGTCAGATGTTGGACCCACACTGTGCTAGGCAGGGAGTTTAAATACTCTGTTCTTAATTGGAGTATCGGATGCTAACATGCTCGCCTGCATATTTATTATTAATATATGTGTTCAAAACAAATCTGTGAACATTTGAAATCTCAGCTCATGAAAATTCATGAGCATTTTAATATATCTGGTTTAATCCTTTTTTGTATGGAATTTGTTGCTTATTAATCTCTTTAAAAGGATTTCTCGTGATACGTTATTTGGTGCAACCATTACCCACATGGAGTGACCAGTTATGGCAATATATTGTTTAAAAGAAAAACACAATTTTAACAAGTTTTTAAGTCAGTTTTATGCATTATGCATGAAAATCACACCACAATATTTCTTAAGGCAACAGAGAATTTATCTGTATGAAAAGATCCTAAAATCACTTAATTTGAAATCTTATGACGTATGAATTTATGATATGAAAACATTTATTTTTAGTGTTTGAACAACATTTATTTATTGTTTTTCTAATACTGTATCAGCTCTAACTTCATGGTGTCTTTGAGTATTAAAGCAAGGGAAATCTTCAGTCTGATGTCGATATGAACATTGGTGTTGATATCAGATTGATGCCAACATTGGTGTTGTTATCAGATTGATGCCAACATTGATATTGATATCAGATTGATGCCAACATTGGTGTTGATATCAGATTGATGCCAACATTGATATTGATATCAGATTGATGCCAACATTGGTATTGATATCAGATTGATGCCAACATTGGTGTTGATATCAGATTGATGCCAACATTGGTATTGATGCCAACATTGGTGATATCAGATTGATGCCAACATTGATATTGATATCAGATTGATACCAACATTGGTGTTGATATCAGATTGATGCCAAAATTGGTGTTGATATCAGATTGATGCCAACATTGATATTGATATCAGATTGATACCAACATTGGTGTTGATATCAGATTGATGCCAACATTGGTATTGATATCAGATTGATGCCAACATTGGTGTTGATATCAGATTGATGCCAACATTGATATTGATATCAGATTGATACCAACATCAGTATCTTTCCAGTATGATTTTTATAGCATGCAAATCCTTGCAAATTGCATATGTTATCTGTTTTAGCACATTTCAAAATGAACGGTGACATTACATGTGCATGTTACCATCTTTACATTACATGTACTGTATGTGGTTGTTTGTAAAAAGATTTTGCTAAACTATTTTTTAGTGAAGTGGCACTTTGGGGTCACTAGAATGTGTTGTAATGCATGTTTAAATCTTTAAATAAGTGTTCGTGTTCATCAAACAGTGACACTCACAGTGCCTATAATTGATGATTTATACTGTAGCTTGCAAACACGAAGGAAAAATATACGTATTTATTATTTACTTATTGTTATTAGTCAGTCGGAACCATTCTGCTAAGGAACATGAATGGGCTTGCACAGTGTCACCTCAATTCATTTGGGGTTTTTGTGTCAGTTCAGTTGTAAGATGTGAAAATGCTCGTCTGCCTGTGGTATAACAAGAAGAAGGTTAAAGGGAGGTTTAGGACAAGGATTCATCCTCTGTGCAAAATTTCACAGCTGTCACTGGTTACTGAGATATTTCAGTCAGAACAAAAGGCTCGCGCTTTGCAGTGCCCTTAGCCATGCAGCAAAACATGTGGCTAAAAACTCGTTTGCAGAGAGCAATCAAAAATGAACGACTGAAAAGTGAAAGATGATTAACATTTGTTTTGCTGTACAAACCAAGACTGCTTGCCCCCTGCAGGGAGTTTTCAGATCTGTTGGCTCTGTCAATATATTTTAATATTTGGCCTGATGCAAGGAGACACAGTGATATAAAAAAAGCCATGCTTCAGCTCCACTGCTTCATAACAGGTTAAATGGAGCGGAGGGCGATGAGCAATTCTCCAACAATCCCTCTCCTTGGGTTGTTCTTCCCCCTCCAAACCCATCACTTCCTGGTGTTCCAGCTTAAAGCTTTACCCTGTGGGGTCCCAACAGGCTGGAATAAAACACAAGTGGATGCGGCAAGTTGCCATGGAAACTTAATAAGCCAGCAGTTGTAGTGAGAGAGGGAGTCGACTACAGTACCCGGTGAAGCATGCGTCTGAAGGAAATAAATTGAATGCCGTGGAGGGGAAGAAGACGGAGAGAGGCGGAGGGGGGCAAGGGGGACCCGGTGCTATTGTGAAATAACCTCTTAAGTCGGAATTAAATATTTTGTCAAGAGTGCGCGACTCTGAGGTCCCACCCAGGCCTCCCTCCACCCCTCTGCGATGTGTCGGCAGAGGGTTGGAGGTTAAACGGTTATCTGCATTGTCACGAGGACACTCTGAGCCGTCTTCTGCTGTGCGTCTAAACTTGTGACCAAGGAACGCCTGACTGCTACCCCCACCCCCCCATCTCCCCCTAACCTCACCTACAACTGTCACTGAGTTGGCTGTCGGGCCATTACGCAGGCACTCGTCTCCAGGGCGCAATTGATGTGCCTTTTGCTGTCAAAGCTCAAAAGCCTCCAACATGCCGCGTTATTGCCAAGCATCCTTATGCCGCGTTCATTAACCGCCAATCTATCATTAATTATTGGCTCCTGGCATTTATGGAGAGGTGGGGAGATTGATAGCGTGGGGGGTGGGAGCCTGTGTATAATGATTCACAACAAGGAGGATCCCTCTTAGCTTTTATTTATAAGGCATGGAGCGAGAAGGGGGGGTTCTTCTCACCACTTGCCAGAGGTGTTGTACATCGGTCTAGCTAACCCGATAAGTCCTCACAGCAGCTGGAAAACAGCTTTATCTTCATTCTCCATGTCTCTCAGGGTCCGTCTCCATATGTTTTTGGACAGCTCGATGATCATCTCTCTTTACCTCTGTGGGCTCCTCTTTTCCCCTCGCCCCCTTAACAGAAACAAATTAATTCCCCTCTGAGGCTTAAGCCCTGCACCCTGCAACTCTAAAGGTGATGAGCTGCCTGCTCTTGATCCAGGGGCCAGGCGACAGCTCTGTTGTCCAGAACGCTTTCTATTATCGGCTGTGAATATAATTAGCTATCTGCTGCAATAGCAAATAAATAAATAAATAACAGCATCAATGACATCCTTATGTCGCTGTAGCTCTAAATACAATAAAACCAGGCCTTGCCGAGTCTATAAATCATCAGGAAACCTTGGCCTAAAAGTGCCAGCAAAAAAGAAAAAAGAAAAAACCTGAAACATCTTCCTTCTCTTTTTACACCCTAATTCTTCTTCATCCCCCTCTCTCCCCGGACCTAACACTATTTACAGCTTTTCAGATGTTCAAGCCACCAAAATATAGCGTTGTTTTATCTTTAGACAAGTCGATAAGGGACCATATTGGTTTTCTGCTAAAAGCTACGGATTGTGCTGCCTGTATTGACTCATCAGTCGGGCAGTTCAGACCGCAGCCCAGGGAGGCACATCCGTCCACACACACACACACACACACACACACACACATACACACACAGTCCTCAGTTTGCTCACACCGTTTCATTTTCTGAGATTCACCTGGTGGAGAGAAAGATATTAAAACTAAGAACAAGGATCAGAGCCAGGATAACACAGTGTAACAAGAAAGAGGCAGCGAGCGGGAGCAAGAGAGAACAGAGAGGTACGAGACAGAGGCAGACGGAGGAAGACAGGGGAACAGGAATAGACGTGAAATGAACACCCCTCCGGAGCGCTTTATCCTGCATTGTCACGCTCTGTTATACCAACGGTCTGCTTGATATTTAGTGACAAAGACTAGATTAGGGCTGCCTGCCTATCGCTGCTGTCCCCAATCAACCCAGCGGTGCACAAGCAGTCACAAGGAAACCTGCTCCTGCTGTGAGCTAGTGAAAGCTCCTGGAGGCATCAGGTGAGAGTTAAGATACTGTCAGAGAGGCCAGAGAGAGAGAGAGACAGACAGATTCGTTACATGGGTTATTATTCCAGGTCGTGTCACAGTGGAATGGGAGAACTCAGCAGGTTTCATTAAAGCCCCCAGAGTGAGTTGTTCAGCGGGCTGGTTAGTGTGCAGATTCTGGGAAAGCACTGAATAGATGGAGGGTTACTGGAGGTGACTGAGATAAAATGAACTAGTGTGTTTTGGCCCGCAGAGGTTATTATATGTTGTTGCACTGAGGGCTCACAAAAGGCTGGGCTGAGCTGCAGCTCGGTCAAGCTGTTTATTATGAACTAGGTTGATGTAACCGGAATGATCTAGAGGCTTAGGAAGCCAAATGGACAGCTGCAAGTCAAAATAATAATAATAATAATAATAATGCATGGGTGACTATCGCAGGCAACAGGATAAGCTTGTCTGGAGTTTGATTTTTAGAAGATGTTTGATTTTATGCATTATTCGGTACAGTCGCTCATAAAAGTATTCCAAAAGATGGAAATCTGCCTCCGAAAGACTTTCATTTGCAGGCTGAGAACAGTTCCCATGTTAACCCGGGAAAGACGAGGGTTGAGCTTTCAGCAGAAAGGCACAATAGCAGAATTAGGATTCATGTAGCGTTGGCTTTACAGGTACTCTTCCAAATGACTCCGTGGAGCCCTTCAGGCTACTGTCAGCAGAAACCCTCACAGGAGACATACAGCTTATATGCCCTTGGTGTTTCACAGCAATGGAGCAGATGGTTATGATATGGATTACACTGACAGTAAGTCAATAAGACCCAGATCTTGGGTTTGCACCGGATTAGTCAATTGTCTCTGCCCCCCCCACCACCACCACCACAGCCACTGTTTTTATGATTTTGTTTTCTGACTGTTCATGCCTCTTTGCTTTTCGGCTCCATTTGAAGCCCCTCTGCCAACCAGGCTATGAAACGGCAGCTCTGAGTTATTCACCACATGCCGTCCAGTTCCGAATAAAAGGAGGATGCTTATCCTGATGCCCTAACCCACCAGCGCAACCCGCACAAATCTTATTTATTGCGCCCGTGCCATATGTTACATGTCCACATGCTTTTACTCTGATATATGCGGTCAAAACCAAGCTTGCAGACCAGCTTGGGTTACAATTAACCAGCGCGCCATCCAACCAGAGTGCGGCAATTAAACAGCATCCAATCAAATTTGCGTGACAACCAGACGCCTTTCATCACAGCAGGGAACCAGACGTGCTCCGTGCAGCCCACCTGCCCCGAGCACTGTCTCAGAGATGGTCTGGAATAGCTAATTAGACAGGGCCGCTTTCAACCATCCAGCACGGGACACTCACACCGAGCCGATGCAGAAACAATTCCACTTGATCTCGTCATCAGGCTTTGCTGTTTTTTTTTTTGTTGTTGTTGTTTTTTTATGTGTCAGCATTCTCCTGTTTGATCCACGCAGACAGAAGAGAGAGAGGAGCAGTCGTGGTTTGTTTAACAGAGTTTCAGAAGAGTTTGGAAGCACCTGCTGTGCACGTCGCACCGCATGCTTTTCAACCACAGTCCCACCCAGGGAAGGGGGGATAGGGGGAGGGGGTGGACTGTGCAATATTTTTTTTTAAGTCTTTTCATTTGGGGAGGGTTTTTTTTTTGTAAACGGTGGACTCGTCTTTCTCAGCTCACACGTTTAAACTGGTTGTCATGTTGTTGCGAGAGTATTCGGGAGGTGATGCGCTGCAACTCCGGCGCTTTGAGCAGCAGGAAGTGCACTTCAAAGAAAGCGTCTCTGCTGCGAGGCTCTTTGGTTACACTTTTGTTAAAAGCAATCCATTTTTAGCTATTGTTTCAGGTTTTGTTAATGCAAAAGTATCAGGGGGGATGGGGGGGTGCTATTTTACCACAGAAAGGATAAATATATGAATATGTAAATCATTTCAACAAAAGCATCGAGTCAAGTCACCTCTGGCTTAGCTGTAAACAGTCCTCTCCGTCCTGGTGTTTGGAGAGGTGAAGAGTGGAGTTCTCACTCACAGCTGCAAAACAATAACGCAACAAATAATGTATGAGGGGCCAGCAAAGGCGGAGCGCACCGCAGCTAACACAAACAGGAATTATTCATTATATATGCAGTATTCGCTCAGTTTGTGTGAGTGAGCAAGTGAGCTCACCTCAGTTAATATGCAGTGTTTTCCATAAGTCAGGCAGGGTACCTCACCTTGCTTCTAGCAGGAACCCTGTGAACCCGCCTCCTTCTTTAGCTTTCCGACTTCCTCCCTGCCCCTACCCCCAATGTCCTGTGCTCACAATAAATTGATTTGAGCACTGTTTTATCACTAGAATACCAACCTGTCAGTAATGTGCGGGAATGTGCTCGCAGTCAGCAAGCCTGAAAGCTGCTCTTTCCCTGTCCGCTTTCTTTAATGTCTGGCCTTGACAGGAAAAAAAAAAAAGAAAGAAAAAGGCATACGTTGGGCCTCAAAACTGAGAAGCTCATCAGTCATGACATACCATTAATGTTCAAAAGGCCAATTACAAAAAACCTACAAGGCACTCCTAGCCACTAAACGGCAGACTTCGATTGGAGCTTGACCTCGCTGCGATTTGTGTGCACAGCTAAGCACCAAATAATAGATAAAAGATCTTTAACATAATTACGCCTTAATGGACGCTGAAGCCACGCTGTCAAAAATTGATATGCAGGCCTTGGTGCGTTTAAGAAGAGATGGCAGAGCACATTTATCTCCACGTCAAAGAGGAACTGAGAGAGAGGGGAGGACAGATAGAGGAGTGACACACCAGGATGTGGATTGCACCACCCATCTCCCGTCAAGCAATTCTGTGTTAGTGCTATCTAGTCTAATTGCAGTCAAAATATCCACCCCTCAGCCCTACCAACCCTTTTTTATATTTAATCATATCCTGCTATTCTGTTGACAAAGCCTGATGAACATCATTTCCACCACCGTGTCTTCTGCTGGGCCGTATTAGCGCCAATGTTGACCAACTCCTCCAAGGTGACCGCCAGTAACTGCGGCCAGCTCCAGTTCGCGGCATTTAGCAAAGACTTTTTGTAAAGTCAGCCCCATTAAGTCGGGGATAATTGTGTGTGTGTTCTCCGTGGTGAATATTTGATCTGCTGTTTGCCCTTTGCCGGCCACACAGTGCAGAATAATGGCCCTCTTTGAGCGACACGAGGCAAAACCTTCGGCTCCTTCGGCCCAGTAAGAGGCCAACGCAATTACTCTATCAATTATTAATTCATCATAAAGGTCGTCCCTTTGCTCCATTATCCACACCAGTCTAAGCATGCCAATGTCATGAGTGTTAACAGGGCCTCCGGGTCAAACACCACCCAGACAGAGAACTATACAGACACTTCACAGCATTCAACTTATTCAGAAGCAGTGGGAAGCCATATGTGTATAATTAACGAAGACTGTGAAATTTTAATATTTGAAAATTCTAATAGTAGTAAAGAGTCTGAATGTACATTTAATTGATGGTTTGACATAAGGGTTATTTAGCGCTGGCTAGCTAACTGAAGGCTAAAGAAGAATATTGCAGTTAGCTTTGAGTTGTACAGTAGCAAAAGCAGCCTAGCTAGCAACTCTATCTAGTGGACAAAATGTTTTATGTTAAATGTAAATGTATGACATTGTGTGTGTCTAAAATCTAAATTGTCGTAAAAAAATATCATGAAAAAATGACGTTTTTAGTTATTTAACCACCAACACAAGTCCAGAACCATCACACATGAGGTCGTTTAGAGGTTTTGTTCCCTTCCTATGACATTTCGCCTCAGTTAGCAGGCAATCTACCTAGCAAGCTATGAGATATGAGAAGAGGACAGACGTGAATGTGACAGACTGAATTTAAGGAGAGAAAGAGGAGAAAATGAGATTTGAAAACGTGTTGAGAAGAAGAACAGGGACGAGACATGAAAATGTCTTCAGAATAAAAAAAGAAGGAGAACAGAGGAGGATATGAGAGCAGAGGTGTCAGGAGCTGATATAAGAGAATAAAATATACAATTCATCTTTTGTGCATCTTAAGTTACTGATCAAAAAATTAATGTTTTTTTAAAATATTTTTTTATTTCAGTGGAGGACATTTTCAGGCTACAACTAGTGGAGCTGAGAGTGAAAGAAGGGAACGACGAATATATAAAAGTACTGTAAGTAATACTGTAAGTTTGTACCGTTAGGCCCCCATTGGCCTGATAGTCACTCCAGACTAGTGTGGTATTATTGGAGAGCCCCGACATGCGTTTACAGGAGCTCATATTATTATGTTGTGGATTCAGATGTCACAGCTTTGTCAGATAATAATTCATTTATGTTGGCACAGCATGCATGACAAAAATTAGATTTTTTTTTAAACACTACCTTCCGTAACTTAAAACATATGAACATCAGAGAGGGTTTGCCTTTGGTTTGGTAGCAGAAGTGAACATTTATGGCTTGCTGTGTTATTTTTGCTGGTTTCTCAGTGAAGAACAACAACGTATCTTCGCTCTGAAACACTTTTTTTCCCCTGTCTGGCCAGCGTTCCCGTTTTTCTGAAATGACTCGTAGGACTTTTTGGGGTTCCATTAGCTCAGATGAGTTAAAAATAACTTTGGAGACCTTTAGGGCCGGGCTAAAGGTCTCCCCAGCTACTCTCCTAACCAGTTACTGCCCTCAACGTGACCCTGGTTACAGACGGCAAACCAGTAGTTCCTAAACGTTTTGATCTAATGTACTACGACGTGCCAAACAATTCAAAAGCTTGATCCAATAACTAGAACTCCAACAACTAGAAGATATTGTGAGCTGCCCAGGTGCTGGATGCATGGTGAGTCAGGTTGATGTGCACATGAGCTCAGACACACTGCTTTGGTCAACCTTTGGAACAGTTTTAGCTAACGGTTACTGCTGCTAGGCACACATTTAGCTTTCAACTCATTTTTAAAAAATTATTTATCCATAATATTTAATATTAATTTAATACACTGAATGGTATTTTTTAGCATACATTAACCACATACATCAACTTTTTAGAGATTCTACACCAATAGTGAAAAACTTTGTTTCTTTTGCTTTTACTGAGCTTTTTCGTCCATCTTCATTTTTTTCTGTAATCTATTTATTATTTTTGTTTGTTTCTACTGCTTTTCTAATTCTTTTAGATAACTGTTACCGAATTAGCTCAGCAAATTTTATTGCGCTGTAATTCTTATGAGAGACACACTACACAATATACACTGCCATGAAAAATATTTGCCCCCCTTACTTACATGCTTCACACCATCAAACAAACTTAAGATTAGACAAAGATAAGCTGAGTAAATAAGCTTAGTAAATAAATATAAATATAAAATGTAAATATAAATGATGATTTCAGTTGTTAAGGGACATAAGCCGTGTAAACCTTTCTAGCCCTATCTGAAAATAGTAATTGTCCCCTAAACCAAACTAATTGTGCCATCCTTGGCAGCAAGAACTGCAGTCAAGTATTTGTAATAACTAGCAGGGAGTTGTTTGTGGTTCTGTGGAGGTATTTTGACCTGCTTTGCTTTTCCAGAGTGTTTAATTTCAGCAGCATTTCACATTTATTAAAGAGTGAACTGCATGTTTAGGGTTACGCCAAAGCATCTCAGTCTGATTTGAATCTGGATTCTGAAAAGCCATCTGCAAAGCATTTGTTTGTCTTTTTCATCCATTCGGAGGTGGACTTTCTGGTGGGTTTAGATAATCGTTCTGCTGCAGAACCCAAGCGTACTTCAGGGAACAAACCGATGGCCGGGCGTCCTCCTTCAGGAGCAGAATTCATCAGTTATTGCGAGTCACCCTGGTCCCGACGCAGCGAAGTATCCCCAGATCATCACACTACCACCACCATGTTTAACTGTTATTATCAGGTTCTTTTGTCATGTAGCGCTGTTTTGTGAGATGTAACAGAATGTAAAAAAGTTCAAACTTTTCTCTCGTCACTCCAGAAAATATTTTCCCAAAAGTCTCGGGGATCACCAAGATGTTTCTTTTTTCAGCAAATCTAAAATGAGTTTTTGTGTTCTTCTTGGTCAGGAGTAGATTTTATCTTGAACTCTTCAATGGAAGCCATTTCTGCTCATTCTCTTTCTTGTTGATGAATCATGGACACTGATCGTAACTGAGCCAAGTGAGGCCTGCACTTGTTTAGATGATTTAGAGGTTTTGTGACTTCTCGAATGAGTCATCAGTGAGTATTTTGGGAAGGCCGACGACTCCTGGGAAAGTTCCCCACTGTTCTGTGTTTTCTTCATTTGTGGATAATAGCTCCCGAAGCCATAGAAACGTCTGTGTAACCCTTTCCAAAGTGACAGATGTCAATGACTCTCAGCTGTTCTTGAGTTTCTTTAGATGGTGAGATCTTTGAGCCCACTTCACTTTGTCAGAGTTTCTCTATTTAAATGATTCATTGGTTAAACAGGCAATAATCAGGCCAATGAAATCTTTAATTCCACATTTCAAAACAGCGTTTTGTATCCCTGGCTAATATTAAAAGGTTTTTGATGACCTGAAACAAAGATAACGTTTTTGGAAAGGTGAAATGCTTTTGTTAACTCTGTATACAGCAGTCCCTCATGTCTTATGGGCAAAGGCTAAACAGAGTCCCCGACTGAAGCAAACCACGTGAGCTACACAAGCGGATCAATCCGCTTTGACCATGACCAGTGGTGAGTTTGTGGTCCTGTGTGGCTACATGTCAGTGCTGTGGCAAATGTTAAATGTGTCGTCTGGTTTGACCTTTAGTTAATAGTGCTGGCACTCCTTAGCAAAGGTCACATTCTACATTTCAGCCAATCGCCGTTCATTGCATTAACTGTCTGCCCGCTGGCGACCGACTGAAACAAACCCCCCGAAAGATCAAAATACACCATGTAGTATGTGGGCCATCTCACAAATAATGATGTGATCGGTGCGCGGTGAGGTGACGGTGATAATCAGTTTCATGAAGGATTTGATAGCATGACATGCTATGACCTTTATAGAGCCTGATAATGTATGTGCGCCGGGTCAGGGTTATATTACAACATCAATATTTATGATAATAACAGCTAAGCATGTTATTACCCTCTTCATCTGGAACAGACCACCTGTATTTTTTAGTGTGCTGTCAACAACTAGAGTGAATGCAGTTGGGGGAATTGGATAGCGGGAGGATTAAATATTTTTTCACACATTTACTGCCAAAGCAGATTTTCAATTAAAGCAAAGCAGTCTACTTTGGTAAATTATAAATTGTCAAGGCTGTCTTCATTAAATTGTATTATTAGTCGTATTAGCATTAAGTGCATAATTTAATACAATTATCCGTAATTATTCACATAAATTACATTTAGGCCACTGAAGGAGAAAAAAAAAGAAGAAGTTTCCGTGGTGGATTTTTCCTGCTCTAATTTGACTGTCCCGTTAAGACGAACGCCCCCTCCAAACAAAGCCAGCATTAATATTCATTTCCCACATTTCGCTTTCACTGAGGAGTTTACAAAACTCTTCTCAAACTTTTATCTACTGACAATATTTTCTTTATAACATTATCTTCCAGAGCCATGACATTGCTGCTGAATATGTGCAGCTTGGGCAATTACAAAGAAGTGTGAGGACCTGACAGCTTAAATACCAAATGATATTTTCATTGCTATCAATTCTCACGCAGTGTTAAATTGAGGGCGTAAAAAAGCATTAATACAGTTATAATTCATGACATGTCGCGATTCGTGACTGTGAACAGAGTGATGACTGCTTTTATAACTAAACAGACCTACACATCTCTTTCATATCATTTCAGCTCGCTGGGATACGAGAGCACCGGGGCATATTCGTGCAGTGTGTCGCATCGTCATGGCAACATGGGAAAGCAAAGCCAATATGTTTGAGAAAATGTTAAAAAGGAAGGGGAGGGGGAAAAAAAGTGCCAGATCTTTTCTGTGGACTCGGTGAGGTAGTGAGAAAGTCTGCCAGCCACCGGCGGAGGAGACAAAACCGAAACAAAGCAGGCGTGCGAGCGTGCGCGTAAAAGTGCGCGCGTGTGTGTGTGTGTGCAGGAAAGTGCTGACTGGGAAAATGTGGGGTTTCTTCAAGAGCTCACAAAGCCATGAAAGCATGTGATGACAGAGTCTGGTGAACACACTCCATCACTGATGTGGGCGCACATGCCCGCCCGCGCGCACACACGCACAACTCAGAGACGCATTCACACTGACAAATGCAATAAAGGCTGTCACAGCAGATGGAGCCACTTAAATTTTGTTACAAGTACCTGCCTGGAATATGAGACCTGTTTGAAATCTGCGATACCATCTTGTAACCAGCGTAG
Organism: Hemichromis elongatus; assembly: GCA_015108515.1. Classification (NCBI taxonomy): domain Eukaryota; kingdom Metazoa; phylum Chordata; class Actinopteri; order Cichliformes; family Cichlidae; genus Hemichromis; species Hemichromis elongatus. The sequence continues at coordinate 19,529 of VUQR01011846.1, forward strand.
GTGTTTTGTAGAGTAACTGTATCCTCAGATTATATTGCGGTTGTAAAAACGGAGGTAGTGCTTTTTACACGAATGCCGAAGCCATAAGCGTCCTGTACAAATGTGTTTCTGTACGGCCGTTATTTATTGGATTACTGTCTTCTACAGTAGGCATATTTATCAGCACCTTTGCAGGCTATTACTTTAATTTTAGATGAAAAAATAAAAGCACATCTCTATGTTTATATTTAGACACCTCGGGCTGTCGACTAAATATTCCTCTGTGATGGGTGGGCTGCGAGTAACACTTTACATAAAAGCCCTGAGAATCAAGTGACTGGCATGTTGTTGCACAAGAACCATTTTTAATAATCAAATTCCCCGGTGGCTTGAGAAAGAAATATGTTTGCGTGTGTGTGTGTGCGTCTGTGTGTGCGCCCGTGTGTCTGTTCGTTCCTGTTCTCATTAGGATCTAGAGTACAGGGCGCTGCTTCAATGTTGTTTCCTGTATAGCCCATTACTGCTACCTGCCCCGGGGTTGGAAGTTGAAGCCTGAGACAAACAGCGAGCCGTGTGCAGTAAAATGCACCCGGGAGATTAGCGTGGCGAGGAAATCGCGGTGTGTGTAAGAGGGGTGAACTTAAGGTTGAGTCAACCTGAGGCCACAATGGGCTGTTGTGGAGAGACAATTTCCAGCCAGGCTTTTAGCGTGAATGGGTGGTGACAAGTGAGACGCAGAGAGAGGAATCATTTTGTGTAATTTAGCTGAGAAAATAGAGAGATACATTATTAAAAATCATAGAGTTGAGCAAAGCACAATAAAGTCACCTTGAAAAAGGGTCACACAATGCAAACAATTGAAAACTGCACACACAACATTTCCTTTAATAAGATCAGTGACTTTAGAGCCTGTTCAAATACAAGTGAAGTGAATGTTCCAGCCACAAAGTTTCACTTTTGAGTCAAACAGGCAGTGTTAGTATGTTAGTTTAAGCTAGCTGGCAGCCTGCACAGCAATCATAAGACTGCAAACAGCTTAATGATGGTTACATTAAATTCTAATACCAACGCTGCATCAAGTAGACAAGACGGCATAAAAGTTGCCGTTTGTTGGTCATTGCAAGTCTTAAAAATGAAAACTTATAACAAAAACTATGAAGTATTACTGCATTTGCTACATATCTTGGGCTATAACGACATGTTTAAGCAGCCATTGATGCCACGCTCATCACTTCCAGTCAGTGCATCTGACATGCATGTTTTTGGACCAAGAAACTCTTTTTTGTAATTTTCCCTCTGTACGCCATAACGGGGCGTCTTTACTCAAAGAACCGAGATGTAATTGAAGTGCAGACTCAGCTTGTGATTTCGTACATAGTCCCCCGTTTTCAGCGGCTCAAAAGTAATTTGACAAGCCTTCAAAGAATATCCTTTTCTTTGTATTTTGCTTGTGCATCATATATTTGCACTGTAAAAAGCCGTCCGGTCGGTTTAATAGCATTTGAATAAATCTGAGAAGAACTCCTTCTGTTAGCAGTCGTATCATCAGTAATTACTGGTGAACTGGCACCAGGCCTTTTGGTTGGTTTGTATCTCATTGCCTCTAAAAATTGGAAACTGTGTATAAAAATGGCTAAACTTTATAAATAGTTACAGCAATACTTTAATAAAAGCCCCTTGAATTAAAACTAAGAGTGAAATTCAATCACATCTTGATTGGTTGATTTGAAATTAATATATATATATATATACATGCTAAGCGAGGTGGGGCATGCAAAGCTAAAATGAAGAATTTCCAACGCGTGACGTATTTGTCGGGTTTTGCTCAGTAGCTGGATGCAGTGAGATACGCAGGGTTACAGCTGTGTCTCCTAACTGCCTGTGTGCTGGCTGCAGTAACTCCCCTCATCACACTGCGTGAGTATGGATGAAAATTCGTGTACGGTTTAGCTAGTCAACCGGGACTCATGCTAATGCTGAATTAGCACAATAAAAACACAGTAGACAGCGATGGGAGCAAACTTTAAAGGTGCAGAGGTGGAAACTGGCAAAGTTAAAATTCTAAATTTAAATTGTGCTGCTTGTACTTTTTTACCGAGCAGCCATGAAATCTGAACCAGACAGTTTGCGAGAAGAGGGGGTTAATATCGAAAGGCAGCATGTGTCTGTTCTGACTCAGTCCAGTCTGCCCCATATTTCCCTTCTTCAGTCACAGGCAGTACTTTCCCTCCACATTAATATCAAAAGGCTAGTCCGTTAGCATTGCGTGACTCAGCTCATACTATGCCTGTGTTGTGCCAGTTGCAATTTAGCAGGTGTTTGGTGGGGATGGCTCACACTGATACTGTCAGTCACCATGTTTTCCAATTACCATAGCCTGCACACCAACATGATTGCTTGATTGGCAGCGTTATTTCCGTGGCAATTATTACGATTTTGATTATGTCAATCATTTCACTCCCTGCTCCACGTGGCATCGACTAGCAGCAGCTCGCGTTGCTCCCTTCTTCGTTCCCCCTCATGTGTCTGATGAGGTATATTCTCTCTTTTTACAGTAGAAAAACTTTTTAAAAATTCATGCTCTGCTCGCCTCTAGCACTATTACCTTTGAGCTCGGTAGCTCATTCTAAATTACTAACGGCCTGTATATGGTCCCCATAATGATCATTTTCACTCTGTGTCAGTAATAATTGCGAGGTTAGTTCTATTTTAGTGCAAGCTCAGGGCTTCTAGTTTTATCTTGCTACTTCTTGTATTATTCATGTCATCGCTGTGTCTTTGACTTTTCCTACAGCGCCCTCCATTTAAACTGCAATTACTACTATTACATCTTCGACACTCCTCCAGAAAAAAAAGAGGAAGGGGGAAAAAAGCTATTTTCTTCATTACCGTCGTCATCACTGCCACCACCATCATCATCTATTTACTACATGATTCAATTAGTGAGCCATCGGATAAAAGGTCACAACCGTAATCAGTCCTTTAAGAACATGTTTTTCTCTGAACGCCTTCCACTGGGCCCCGGCTTTACATCCGAGGATGGCTAATGACCTCGCCTTTCCATTTTGTGACTACGACGACTCGAACGCCTGCATTTTTTGAACTAATGCTGTATCCACAGCAACAAATGTCTTTGGCTGTGAGGCCTTAATAGTTGGTACAGAATCAGCAGAAATGCAGATATTGGCCAGGCCTCACTCCCGCGCTCTTCATGTGATGCTTTATTTATTAAAACCTTCCTTCCTGATTTAATTCTTTCTCATAAATTTTGCAGAGGGATTGAACTGATTGAAGCTTAATATGCAGTATTCCAGCTCATGCCAGTGCTCCATGCTAAGATGATTGTAGGTAAACATGTGACTCAATGACTTATCCCTTATAAATGATCCCCGATCAGACTCCAAAACCTAACCAAGAAAAATGCAATTTATTGTATCCTTAACCGTCTGAGGAGAAAACTGTCAGTTGGTCTACTGACGTGGTCCAAAATGCCACAAGAACTATTAAATAAATTACTTTTGATGTTTTGTTCAGGTATCTGTGTTCCCAGTGATGTATTCGAGTGTTTTTTTTAACATCGCTTGACTTTTCATGCGGAGCCACCGTGAGGTCAACCTTTAAGATCTTACTGTTAAATGGATTGCCATGAAATTTCAACGTTCCTCAGAGGTTGAACCCTAATAACTTTGATGAGCTGTTAGAAGCTCTGAGACTCAATTTGTTCCAACTAGTGATGGAAGATCCTTCCCTTTGTTGTTGTTGTTGGAAACGAGAAATTCTTGGAATGACTGTTATTCTTTCTTAGTACCTACCTCAGGGTAAAAACATTTTCCAGGCCTTGAGGAACTTTTGACCGATAACTGTACATTGGTCGGTCCAGGCATGCGTGCGTGCGTCGAGTACATCTCTATATTTATTAACTAGCTATTAAAGTCAACCTCAAAATTCCTAAAACATGAAACTGACTCATATACGAATTACCAACCTGCTGTTTTTATGTGCCTTCCATATCGGTGGCAATGGCAGTTTTATTTGTACAGCACATTTCATTACACATAAAAGATAAAAACATAAAATCCTATTTAGGTCTAGTATCGTTTAAGGTCATAAAAACAACAAAACAAACTTTACAAACTGGTTAATTTAAAATACACACACAAACACACACACAGTGTATTATCAAGTGTTATGGAGAAATTCTGTAAGCTTGTTTTTGACACATTTCTGATTGAGCGCGGGTCAGCGGGCAGCTCGTTCTGAAGAACAGGACCGCAGTAACGGAAACTCTTGGTAACTGGAAAAGAAAAAAAATCCTTTGAAGGCAGTGGCAGGTTGGGAGCACCCGGCATTTTCCAAATGGTCAGAGAAAGTTTAACAAGTTAACGATTGGAAGAGAATGTAAAAAAAAAAGGTTGGGACCAGGTCACTCTCAAATTTTAGCAAAAACAGACACAATGCCTATTTGCATTGTCGCTTCAACTTTGATTATTTTTTGTTAAGGTTTTTTTTTATAAATTTACTCGACTCATTTGAAAATTTGATCTCACTCTGTATCTGTCTCAACCTTGTTTGTGTAGCCTTGTGCATCTATATGTGCCATGAGTGTATTTCCAGTATGTTTTCAGCAGGCTCACCAAGAAATATATACTTTGAAAACTCCCAGTTCAGGTAGGCAGATAAATTCTTTGCATTTGTAATCTGAAAAACCATCATCTTAGACAAACACGGTGCACACACTGTTATTGCTGTATGTCTATGTACGCCTACTGGTGCCTAAGATAAACGTAATAATTAAAGGTGAAAATATATCATAAAAAGTGTCACTACAGCTTCTGTAGCTATGTATAACCTCTTTTCTTAGATAGATATCCATGACATGTGCTTCAAACATTCATGCTCCCCACAGGATGAACTGAACTTTAGGTCCTCTAACATCTTTTGAATGTGTCCAGTCACTCAGCCACATTGTCAGTCAGTTTGTGGACTCAAACTAGCGACCTTTGGGTCACGAGCCTTGTTCTACAAGCTTCAGTAAAAAGAATGCCAGATATACTTCTAATCAAAGTGATACATTTGACTCCAAGACAATTTCACACTTTGGTTATTTAAAACAGAACCTTAGGTAAAGTTCATTTTATGTTATAGGGCTGAGGCTAATCAGCCTGATATACTTATCTGAAGTGTAATCCAACTGACACACTCTCCAGCAGTGACCTATATCTGAATGAAAGCTGACAGACTGCTTCCTCTCTCACACCCACATAGACACACACAAACACACAGACACGCACATGCATAATCACCTTAAACATCAACATCTTAACTTTTCTGAGCTCACACGCTGTAGTACGACTGTCTGATCAAAGGAGAAACTAGCAAACTTCAGTGTGTGTGCGTGTGCGTGTGAGAGTCCATCTCAGTAGCTGCTCCGTCAGCATACTCCCAGTCCAAGAGGGGATGGGGTTGGGTGTAGGGGGGCACGCAGCATGGCTAAAGAACTCATCAACAACCCCAGGCGCTGTGCTCGGTGTGTGGGATGATGCGCTGCAGACTCAGCCTCTCAGCCCAGAAACCCCCCACCTAGTGCACACACAAACACATCATCTTCATCATGGACCCGTCTGTACACACATTAACATGCTTACTGTCTGCATTCATCCGGCAAATGTGCTTGTTACCCACGAGGACGGGCATTTTTTAACGGGGGTTAAGAATCTGGAGTGCAGAAGCTTGTTATGAGAAACTAGAATTTGATTTGCTGTGAATGCAAAGCACACAGCGAAAAGGCTCTTGGGGTATTTAGTCTCTGGCTATAGGCTTAATGAGCTTGTGTGTGCATGCAGTATGTGCCGCGTTACAATTGTGTGCGCGGTGCACGTGTGCGCGTCAGTGTTTGTGCAAGTGCAAACGCCTGTTTGTTTTGCACTTGTCAAAGGCTGGAGCTCTCTCCAAGTGTAATACACTTATGTGATGGCTAGTGGCTGGAGGCGGACGGTCTAATTCACTCTCGGAGGCTAATTCCATGCTAACAAGTCAGTGATGCCACATGCTTGTCCTTGCCCACAGCCCAGTGGGCCAGTCTCAAAGCAAACCAATTAGCCAGCCTCACTCAGGGTCTGTCACCCCCC
>VUQR01011846.1:29409-65369 GCA_015108515.1 Hemichromis elongatus
TTATTTTACTGCCTTTGTTTAACATGGGTTAACTGCCACAAGAAAAGCAATCGATGCTGAAATGGTTAATGAGAGAATATGAAAGATTGATTTGCTCTTGTCCTAAGTGGGATTTATGGTGTGTGTTCCCACGCTGGGCCTGATGATTAGGCCCACAGCCGCTCTTCGCTGAGGTCTGGGTTCATGTTACTGTAGCCACATGTTCAGCCTGTAGCCCAGGAGAACCGGTGGATACAAACAGATCCTCACACATCTGTCTGCACCTCGACCTCCTCCCTGCGACTGACCGAGGTAGAGAGAGGGAGGGATGACTTTAAGGCACACCTGCGTCAAACTTGAGGAATTAAGCCACACCGCAGGTCAGCGGTTCGTCAAACATCCTGGCGCTCTTGTTAACGTGTCACGGTTTTTTAAAGGGCTCTGCAAACAGCCCACCTGGGACTCGTGGGAAAGGGAAGGGCGAAATGGGAGGGGAGAGTACGAAACAGAACGCGGCCCGTCGTTATTTTCGCAAGTCTTTACGACTCAATTTAGCGGGTGGGAAATAAAACAAGCAGGGTGTCGGAGCTCCTGGAGGGGAGGAAGGGGGGCTGAGATGAGTTAGTGGGTGCTCCCCGAGCTGTCAGAGAGCTCGCTGTATCGGCGAGGGGGTTGGCGGGGATCAGAGGGAGGGATGGCGAGGGGGGGGCAGAGCCGTCCTAATCAAGCAAGTTTATTCAGATCAACGTCAGTCTTTAGCTTCGCTTCACATCTCAGCAAGTTGAAGCCTGAGCGGTTAGCTGAGGAAACCAGGGATTCGTTTCAAAGAAGCGGAGGCTTCGCTTAGCTTCAGAGTTATTTAGCATGAATTCTGCATGGAAAATTAGCATTTGTGTGGCTTTCCCCCCCTTTTTCTTAAAATTCTCCATGCTTTTCATTCCCAAGTAGAATAGGACGGGCCGTGGACCTTCAAACATAATGAATGACGTATATATTTGATTTTCTTTAGCTTTTTTCTTTCTTTGCAGTTTCCTGTTAATATCTGATAGTGACTGTTTCCTACACGCTGTGATAGTGCCATGTGTTAATGGCGCTATCTACCCCTCAGAAAGGCCTCGTCTTCGTTCATTCACCTATCTCCTCTTCTTTTTCCCCCCGCCGTCTGTTATTTCAGACCAATTGGGAGCACACACACACACACGCACACAGACACACAAACCCGGACAGGAGGAGAGTGTCGGTAATTAAAATTCTGTTCAGCATGACAACGCTGTTTCATGCCTCATTTTTTTTTCCCTCCCCACACGTGGGATGAATACCGGATAAGCGCCGAGACTGTTTTTAATAGGTAAATACACACTGCTGGTATGCGCTTATAGCGCGTGCGGCGCTACCTCGAGCGCACAGGTGGAGAACAGACGTGAACCGCGCGAGCTTATTATCAGCAGCACCAGCGCGCGCGCCGGGCTGTGTTCGGTTGTGGCAGAGGCTGTTGTATTTAAAGTGTGCTTAAAAAAGATGAAAAAGGGGGGGAAAAAACAAAAAACAAATAGTGGCTGGAGCTTTTGGGTGCAGTGTGTTCTTCACTGACAGCTCGTATGTGTTTGTGTGTGTGTAGGTGTGACAACAGCATGCACAGTTGCATGCTTGCATGTGCTGATTCTGTGATGTTTACTCATTGAACGGGTGGGTGAGGGGGGGTGACACAAAGTCTCCTGGGATCCCGTCCACAGGGCTTGTCAACTACTGTCACTCAGCCATCAGAACGGTGCTCCCACACCCACACTCCCCCCCATGCAAAACAGAGACAGGCAGCCACAGCAGCTTGATCCAAAGGGACCATCACTCCACCAGTGTTTAACCTCTGCTACAGCTTCTCTCTGTCTCACTTGCTTTCCTTTGCTTGTACTATCTCTCCCCCCTCCACCACCTCCTTCTCTTCCTCCTCATCCTCTCCTTCATCAAAGCATTTCTGGCTATTTTGTTTCCCAGCTCTACAGAGAGTTATTGCTCATGACAACGATCACGGTCGTTTATTTTCTCTCCGCGGCCCAGCCTCTCTATGCATGCCGGGCTAGTATTACCCTATGATATTCAAGCGCTCTCTATTAAATATGCATGAACCCTGGAGATGAAAATTAATTTTGGGAATGTTCTCTGCCTCCTTCTCCCCTCGCTCTCTCTTTGAATGTTCAAATATGCCTTCATCTGCCTTTGTGTCAAGCCGTGAATTCATTATTTCATTTGCCGGTGACGGTTCGTAACGTAACGCAACGCGCGGGAGTCGGGGGGGTGAAGCGCAGTCGCGATATTGATCTTGTTAAAGTGAGGCGTGGGGACGGAGAAAAAAAAATCCCCCAGCTTCGGCCAAAACACACGCACCAAGAAGGGAGTTTTCTCAGATTGGCCAAGTTTTGGAAAAGTTTGCCCCGAGCTCTTATCACTCATGAATATTAAGGGCTATAAAATAGGAAAATATTACACTGAATTATGCATGTATGAAGTAATGGAAATCTGCAGTAGGACACTGCAGTTTTTGTGCTGTCTGTTTTTTTTTAAAACACGATCATCTCTGCAAACCACCCCTCGTTTCTGCTTGTGATGCGTGCTCTCTCGGCCTCCAGACTCCAGCACGTATGTGGGTGCTGATGCGCTGGTGTCTGTTCTGCTGCACGGTAAATTACAGTATTCCTCGGTAAAGAGTGCGCACAACGGTGAGAACATCAAAAGCGTTGCAGACACAAACAGCCTGGTTGAGCAGGCTGTGTAGGAGGTGAAGGCAACACAAGTTGAAGGATAAAACAAGAGCCGCTTTAAGAAACAGTACACAGCAGTGAAAAGGAAGTCTGGGCTTTCTTATGGAAGATGCTGCAGAGTTTACTGATGTGCTGCTGTAGTGAGATCATCTTGACATTTTATTCTGGTATTAGTCGAGGAAAACTACGCTCTTGTTTCGGTGACGGCGTGAATAAAAATTGCTGCATTCAGTCAAAAAGTAAGAATGTTTTAGGCTGCATGAAACTAAGAGCTACGTTTAGATTTGTTGTTGAGGAGACTGTTACAGTTTTATTTCAGAAGGGTTAATGCATATGAGCCAGCAGCCGGTTAGCCTAGCTTGGATTTGTCCAACGATTAAAAAAAACGCTAGCGGCCTCTAAAAGCATTAAAAAAAAGAGAGAGAGACATTAAATCTTGCTGATTTTGTAAAAAAAAAAAAAACCCCAAACATTTATATATCTAAAGTAGCTCCAATTTTGCCCTGTTGTGTAAAAGCAGCATCATTCTACCTTTTTTTTTTTTAATTGGAAAACCATCTTTAAAAATGTTGCTAACACAGTTAGCACTTAGCATGATTGCATTTGCATAGAGCTAACTGAAATGTAAGGAAGCAGTTAACTTTTTTTTTTCTTTGTTTTTTTAGTTTTAAGTTCTGTCTGTCAGGCTTTAGCTTAATTTTAAGCCTACGTTAAGTACTGGTGGAAATTTCTGTATTTTTAACTGCTAAATTCTCCAATTTAGCATCAATTAGCTAGATGATGCTCAAATTGCCCACCAGATGTCTGATACTGGGTATCGAGTGCACAGTGGGTTTTAAGAGCTTCATTACTGATCAATGAGAGCAGTTAGTGGACATTTGAATATCACCAAGTGCTTTGTACATAATTTATTACTTAAAATTTATTTATCTATAGTGGGCACTGCAATATATATATATATATAGAGAGAGAGAGAGAGAGAGAGAGTATTTATTCGAGTTTTGGGACTTGTGTACAGTGTCATTATTCCTTAGAAATGAGCACTAGGCATTATTGTATTTTAGTGTGACCCAGTGTGATATCAGGAAGTTCATGTTGCCTGAAAGAGCTGCCCATTCAGCAGAGTGGGAAGCTTTGGGCTGCTCCACACCAGCCCCCTTTTGGCCTGTGTTCACTCACCCCAAGTCCATCTGCATAACTGCATCTTTCATGAGCTGTGGTCAATGCCTAATCCATACTCTATGGGAGCGTGTGCGCGCGTGTATGTTCAGGTGAACGTCTGCATGTTCTCTCCTGGTCACGCGCTACATATTTTGTCTCGCTGTGACCCATAAAGCGAAGGCTCACGTAGCACATGCGCTACATGGACAGACACAAAAGCATTAATGCGGGACACAGCTCCGCAGTCTATCATAGAGTAATCGTTCAGGTCAGCAAATAATGATCCCTCAATTGCTTAGCTGCGAATTAGCACTCTCACCTGTGTCTCTTCATCACCTTCATGGCTCCTGCTAGTGGCACCTTGTTTAAACCCAGTCAGTGTCAGCAAAGAGAGATGCGGATGCCGGCAGCAGGTAGAAGACCCCTGTAGTTCTTATCAGGTAAAGTGGTTTTTGATTAGTGTTAATGGCCGGGACTAAATAGCGTTCAGCTTTTCCAGCGTGTTATTCGCGTAGATGCGTGTGTGTGTATGTTGTCTGTGTGTGTTGTAGCTCAGCTCAAGGACATGCTGGCAGTTCATCAGGTTGACAAAGCTATATCTGCTCTGCATCGACGAACAGGTTTTATGTCTTTGCCTGAACCCTAAACTTACCCCCCCTCCTCCTCCTTACACCATCGGGTTGCTTCTAGCTATTTTGAGAATGCTGCTGGATAGTGTTCTGGACTGCAAAGCATCTCCCCGCAGCAGCAGCGTCAGTGTGTCAGCACCGCCTCAATAAGAATGAGGCTTTTCTCGTTGTGCACGCTCCAGAGCCACGATCCACCCGTGGCCTAGAAAGACGGGCTTGCAGCACCCGCCCTCCAAAACGCTCGGCATCTGGTGCAACAGACAGCCTTGCATGTTAATGCCGAGTTAATATTATTCTTATGAACTGCGAGTGACTTCGCATGTTAGTGAGCGCTCACTCTCAAATTAATGTCACTTCCATTAATGCCACCGTCTATTTCGCGTCACGAACACGTTCGGGCCCAGGCACACCCACACACAGTACAACCTCGTGCATTCAACTCAACGCTTGATACACACAGTATTTATGCATGCACTTGCGTGCGCGCCTTTTTTTTGCACAGAAGCAACAGAGAAGAAGAAAATGAATGTCCTGACTCATTTATCACATAGCCCCAAAAGTACAGATGAATCCAGTGATGAAAATCTGTCCTGAGAAATGTCAGGAAGATATTAACTCCAATACATCAAAGAGGAGCTGCGGTCTCTGAGCTGACTGCCAGCCGATGCTCGCAGCCTTTTTGGTTAACTAGGCGTGGGGGGGGGAGCCACACACCAGCACCGATGTAATTTTTGCCAACTCTGACCGTTTGTCACACAGAAACGAGTAAATAAAGACACAAGTCACTTCCGTCCAGAGATTAACATCCGAAATGATGCAGAGCGAATTTCATTAGTGCGCAAATGCCATTCTTTAGATCTGTCTGATCTCAATGAAGTGTGAGAGAGTGAGGGGAAAGAAAAGAGGGGGGAGAATTGCCTTTTCATGTAGATTTCACTAATCGCTTCCCCAACAAAATACGGCAGACTTGTACTAATAAGTAAGTTAAGGCTCAGTGGACAGATAGAGTGAAACACGGCACAGAGGCTAATGGAATTGAGAGCTTTCCATGCCTCCATGGGTGTCTTAATTGTCAAAAAAGAGGAGATTCTAAGATGAGCATTTCAGCCCTCACCCGCTGGATTGTGGGAAGCCTAAATTGGAGTGCGACTCACTGGACTTGTTTTAAGGCAGAGCTTCTGTGGTGTGTGCGAGGCGGATCAAATCCCTTATCCAATGTCTGGAAACGGGTCCTGTGATTCACTCCTGTTTATTTTGCAGCCAGCGCCGGCACAGTGTGAGCTTCCCATGCAGCCAATGGGGACTGCAGTAGGCTCATATCAAAAATCTATAACTTCTGCTCTTCTGTGCTTTTTCATCTCGCAGCGAATGTATTGTGAGCTCATCTATTTTTTGCACGGCTCCTCTGGTTCATAAATATTCATCCCTGTAACGTCAAATAGGTGATTTATCTGAAAGCAAAAATATGGCTTTTTCGGCGCCAGCCAGCTTGGATTTGTTGGCTCTCGTCGCTATTGTTACCGAGGCACCTTTAGAGCAAGCTCTTTTAGCATCGCAGCTCTAATGCTAGTTATTACAGCAGTAGAAATTCCAACCGCTGCGGTTCATTAGTAGTGAAACCGGAGTGCAGGGGGGGGGGACTCCATGAGAGACGGAGAATGCACTTTTAATCTAAAAAGGTCAATGTGCATGAGCTATTTTGGAGATTCACTGCAAGTTTATAATTGGAGCCCTGTCTGAAGACAACTTGGAATTAAATGAAGACAAAGTTACCGAGCGTGTGGTTGGCCTTTGATGAGAATCAGGGAGTGAGGACCCTTCATTTGCAACCTTTAATCAGTCCAGTGAGATCAGATTCACGTGTGATTGTAGGAGAAGAGAAAGGCGGGGGGGAAGAAATGAAATGGTAATTAGTATTGATTACCTATGTGCATATGACCCTTTAGTCTCCCCTTGCATTCTTAAATCAACCCAAATTATTGAATTTTCTAATTTCATGCTCAGAGAGAAGTAGCCGGCAACATGAAACTACCTCCACAATGAGCCGCGCGCCCATTGGGGTCTGAGCAAATTATAGTGAAGAGAAACAAGGCGTCTTTTTGTGCAGAGGCGTGGGCGTGAACCTGAATTAAGCGCACCGCTTTTAAGCTATGGATGATAATTATTCTGGGAGGGTCTGTGGGGAGTAAAGGTGATTCAGGTAGCTTTTTCTACAAATTGCATTTCACGTAGCGGCACTGTCGCTAAGCGATGGCCTCAGCCCGGCCATATATGTATGTAATTACTTGCTGTTAAGTCGGAGGAAAAAAGGTCCGTTTAGGCTGGAAAAAGCCCAGTTACATGTATACACAATTAATACACCCATGGGAAATTGAAATTTTCTTTCAAATGATAAGATTAATTCCTAATTATGGCCTCACATACACGCACACACACACATGCACACTCACACAAGGCCTCACGCAGCTAATCTACTTTAGTAATAAGCTAGCGTACACTGGAATAGTGAAGGGAGAAGTGGACAGCAGCTGATGGAGGGAATCCGTGTCATAGTGGACTCAATGAACCGGCGCACAGCGCAGCCCTGACGGTCCTCTGCCGCCATCTGCTGGCTGTAACGTATATCATTAGAGCCGTCGGTGCAGCACGGAGGGCTTCGTGCCTGCCATCCCTGCATTTACTGAAGAGAAAAAGTGCATGAAGACGATTGGGTCGTCAGCTCACCACCATGTCCTGTGATCGGTTCCAATCCCCAAGTTGATGCATGTGTGTTTATTTGACACCTGGTAAGTGTTTTCAGTCTCTTTGAAGATGTTGTACGAATGGTGCAAGCACACATGTGCACTATTGATTTAAATTGCTTTGTACTCTTTCTGTGTTGTTCTTCTCTTTGGGCTTATATTTGCTTATCTGTAGTTTATGGTGGATTTTTTCTTTGTATTTATTTGTAATTTGTCGTTACTTTGGATTCCCTTTATTGTGTTTGGACATTTTGCTTCTTTACAATTTTCCTCTTCTTTGTCTTGTTTTTGGTGCTTTTGCAATGTATTTGTAGTTTATTTTGTGATATTTATTTAGTTAATACAGTCGGCACTATTGCCTCACAGGAAGGATTTCCTGGGGTTTAATTTTAGCCAGAGCCTTTCTGTGCAGGTGCTCTGGTTTCCTCTCACAGTCCAAACACATGCAGGTGGTGTGGTGAGGGGAACTGCTTATCTAAACTGGACGTAAAGGCTTAATGTGACCGTGGATGGCTGAGTCTCTGTGTTAGCTCGACACACTGGGGACCTGTCCAGGGTGCACCCTGCCTCTCACCCTTAGGCCCCTCCGTGACCATGAATTAGATAAGTAGTTTGTGATCATTTAGCATTTCTTTCTATTGTGTGTATTTTGCTATTATTCGGCATCCTTTTGCAGTCGGTTTGTCATTAGGTTAACTTTGCAACACCAAATATTTACACAACCAATGAATGGCTCATTAATCTGGCACCCGGGGCCCCGAGCCTGTTTACTGGCTTCACTAATATTCAAGCTCCACCAAGAGCCACCAAGATTTTGATTATACAAGTTAAACCCAAAAAATGTCAATTAAATGAGTGGAAGAACTGTAATAATCCCAGATGGAATAAAAGGACACGATTTGATGGAAAGTGACAAAAATGACTCAGCCACACGTCTCAAGTATGACTTTATTCTGTGGGTCTCATATACATCTAACTTTGTTGGTGCAATAAAACAGACAGCTACTCAGTACAGCAGTGCCTACATTTTTTATTTTTCCACATTTACAAGCAAAATAATTTTTAAAAGATAAATATTAGTTTCCTTGTTAAAGCACAGCACGGAGTTCTCTTGGCTTGCATCAAAACTATATTGCATCAGTCTCATATAAATATGCTTAACCTCACACTCGTTCTAAGGAGGAACACACTGGTTTCGTGCTGCAGATAAAGTGCCTACTCTGCAGCTCTGGAATCGGAGAATGTCGAAGCAACTCAAGACACAGGAAGTGCAATTTAAAAACACAAAAAAAAAAATCCAGGGCAACGAGGACACGCAGATGCATGGCAGGACAGCTGTGTGTGTGTGTGTGTGTGCATTTGATAACGGGAGTACCGCAGAGGCTAGACTACAGTTGGTGAGCTTTTTAAAACGCCACTAAAAGGAATGACAGTAACAGAACATGAACACAGCATGTAGCCAGGAAAAAAAAAGTGTTCACGTTGTAACAGGAGCTCATTTACAACACAAAGACTGACACCTCACAAAATTTCCATCATACACGTGACGGCGCGGGCCTTCACATGGCCACTGAAGCGTCCGAGTCTTTGGGTCGATTGTGTACGACGTGCTCCAGCTGTCCAGAGTCAGAGACGTCGTAGCTCGTCTTGTACTTGGCCAAGATCTTCATCAAAGGACGCAGCTTCAGCCACCACTGCTCCTTGGGGATTCTATGACTGCAGACAGATGAAGAAACGTCAGTATCAGCGTTTTCTTTCTCATTTTGGACTCCCAAGTTCACAGGATACAGCTTCTCTTTTGGACCGAACTAATCTCCCTGTGTCCCAGCAAGCTACTGTGATACATACACAAAGTCAGTCTCATCCTTGAGTTGGACCACAGGCTGGAAGACCAGAGTCCTGCGGCGCATTCCCAGCAGACAGCAGGAGTCCTCAGTGTTAGCAAACACTCGGCCTGCACACAAACACTGAATCAATCAAAGGTGCAAACACAGGAAGGCCCTGATCTTATAAACATGCATTAGGATGGAATTAAAGCCACTGGAAACCTAAACCTACCGCAGCGTTCCAGCTGTACCGTTTAGGGTCTTATGCACTGCCGTTATTTTGGAACGTTATCATCGCTAGGTTTAACTTTCTACACGTCTGTGGTGTCAGTGGTTTCAAAATCCACTGGTGAAGATGAGCAGTGTCATTGTTTTTGTTGGGGAAACAGTGGACTACAGAGTCGTTTCAATATTCATATTTTATTAATGTATAAAGCCCGCTAACTGTAGAGTTGAAGCTGCTTCTATGTAGCCAACAACAAACAGCCACAGCTGCCTCACCAGCAGATGGCAGCACCACCCCCACCCCGGCTCTCTCTGTGATTGGTAGCTTTAAAGAAGATCAATCACAGCAGAACGTGGATCAGCAAACATACGACCAGAAGCGGCCCACCAAAGGGTCCATCCTGACCCGCCGGAGAGCTTTCAAAGACGGGGGTAAAGTTTGGACCTTTAACTCTATTTTAATCAGTTCTACAGGCCTGTTACTGACAAAAATGTCACTCGTGGCATAAAGATCGAAACGTTTATTATCAGTTGTCAAGTTTGTTTTTTCATTCTCTATTTTGTATGCAGTAAAAATTCTGAACTTTTCTGTCAATTCACACATAATTTCTGTTTTTGATTACAAACTCCTTGTTTCTTACAGTGTGATCCCAGTGAGTGGTGCTGACAGCTTTTCTTTACCATGAAGAAAATGCTGAGGATGAAGTCTTTCTATCCTTCTCAATAACGAAATATTCTACCCATCGATGTTTTCGCCTCGCACCATAGTGTTAAAAATCTCCTCTCTCCTTTGGTATATAGACATATGTATATACAAACGTGCATAGAACAGAAATATGCTTGGAAGGCTCGTTCAGGAGTCAAGTTTAAAACTTGTTATGCTTTTTGGCTAAATTCCCAGTGGCTTTAACATTGAGCAGTATCTGGGGAGGTGAGGGGTGGTTCGCAGTGATTTCCTTCTACAGTGTCTATCTGAAACATCTTCATAAATGAAACAGCTACAGTGTGGTTTAAGAAGAAGCAAAGAGACAACCCAAGTACAAAAAGGTGCTGAAGCCATGAAAAAAGCAGCTGAATCGAGATGAAGCGCCGCAGACTACCAAGAAAATGTGGGAAAAGCAGGAAAAGGAAACGTGTGTGTCGTTCACACGGCCCATGCTCGCACATTTCCAGTCAGCCGCTTTCAGAAACGACCTGGAAACAGCACTGCATGGTGGCTGCTGGTAAATTTGGAAGGCACGGGCAGATTGCATCCTACATGTGTGTAGACAGCCTGTGTTCTTCTAAAAGATGTAACACAACAGTGAAAATGACACACACACACACACACACACTGGGAGCATGGTGCTAAAATGAAAACACAAGACAGGAGCTAAATATAAAGATGTAGATGGTCATGGAGCCAGCATGAAGAGAAAAGCATTTACCTTCATCTTATGTCATCCGAGTGTAAGAGAAATGGACACAAAAAAAAAAACAAAGAGGAGTTTTAACTTTAATGGCGACCTTAATACACAAACAGTGTACAGGTCGCTTGTGTGAGTTATCTGTCAGATGAGGAAGTGTGTAGATCCTCATTAAATGCTACATTGATGAGTGTAAATGATCAATAATTCATTTTCTTTGTGAGGATAAACATACATCAAAATGTCAGACAGAGTGACTCCATGACAGATCTGCTTCACAACGACCACGCCTCTGCAGGGAGGGAGGATCTGCTACCGCGGCTATAATTACAGGCGAGGGGAACATTAACCTTACCTTGTCTGAACGTCTCCACCAGCTTTTTGGAAACCCACTGCATGGCCTTGGCTGAGATCTTGGTCCCAAAGTTCCGGTCAAATGGAGACGGTGCTCCTCCCTTTGGAAGCAATCGAGAGGTTTCACTCATCCGCCAGATCTTTTTTCTCCCGCCTTTCATCATAACTGAACACACGTTTGCTGTTGTGGTTTGCTAGCTGTGCTATCTTTAAAACTTCACAATCCACAATTCGTTTCCTTCTCTGCATTTCATTACAAACCAGATTTTCCCCGGAGATCATCAAAGTTTTGCGTGTTAGTTTTTTTTTTTTATGTGCTAATCTCAAGATACACAAACCCAAAACACAACAAAGACCAGCCGTGTAAACTGAGAACATGCATATTCATGATACAAATATGGAAAATTGGCACTTCTGTACTCTGGAGGAGACGTTACCGCTGATTATTTATACAATGGGAAATGAGCCCACCTGCTGCATGTGTCCCAGCACATTCTTCCTGCAGTCGAACACCCCCCTGCCTTCTTCAGAGTACAGCTGATAGATGAAGTCTGTTGTGTAGTTCTCATTGCAGTTCTCATTCCTAACAGACACACAGTGAAAGTGTTAGCGGAGGCACGCTCACTACATGTGTTTGGGTTGACGCTCACGCTAGCCGGATGGCGTCAGCGGGAGCTGCGCCGTAAAATGTCAGCACTGTCAAAACTGTCGCCGTCACCGCAACATGTGTTTACTATACAAAGAGCTTTGAGTCAAACGCAGAGGGATGGAAATGCTTACGCTGCAGCTCATTACAAAGAGATGCTGGCTGGAAATACAACGTGACTGTCAGTTTCTTACCTAAGGACCAGACCTCTCTGAATGCTCGTCTTCATTTTCTCTGTCAGATGTTCAACATTGGCCTGTGGGAAGAAGCAGTGCATGTGACTCATGTTAACACATAGGTGGCTCTGTAAGGTCTGCCTTAGAACTGGAATAGAGGGACATCTAGTGGACGAAACCAGGAATGACATGTTAAGAACTGAGCCCTCAAACCTAAACGGGCCCGTGTTGCTTTACCTTAGTTTCTGTCATGAACACTAACAGCCACTTTTTTTAGTTGCACCTTGCTAGAACCGTGCTGAAGCCTCTTTTGCTGTCAGAGCTGCTTTAATTCTTCAGGGAATAAATTCTACAAGCAAACATTTCTGAGCTTTTGGTTCATATTGGCTTCACCATCCCAAAAATACTCTACTGAGATTGAGAGTGTGGAGGCCGTGTGAGTACAGCAAACTCATTGTCATGTTCAAGAAACCAGTTTTAGACAATCTGAGCTTTGTTATCCTGCAAGAAGCAGAGATCTGAAGGTGGGTACTCTGGTCACCAACAATACCCAGGTAGTATGTGGTATTTAAACAGTGTTCAGTTGGTACTAAGGGGCCTAAAGTTCTCCAAGTAAATCCCCCCCGACACCATGACACCAGCAGCAGTCGATGCAAGGCAGAATGGAGCCATGCTTTTATTCTGTCTGTGTCAAATTCTCACCCTGCTGTCCCAAAGCTGGAGCAGAAATAGGCTCCACAGCCCAGGCGACAATAACTGTTGCCTCAACTTCCAGTTCTTAGATGACAGGACTGGAACCTGCTGTGGTCTCCTGCTGCTGTAGCTCATATACTTCAAGGTTTGACTTGTTGTGCATTCAGAGATGTTCTTCTGCAAACCACGGTGGCAATGAGTGGTTATTTGAGTCACCGCTGTCTTCCTCTCAGCTCAGAGCAGTCTGACTATTCTCCTCAGACCGAGAGGACTGCAGTTTGTCTGCATGTTTTCTTATTCTTTGATCGATCTCTGTGAATCCTAGAGATGGTTGTGTGTTCAAATCCCCAGTAAGAACAGCAGTTTCTAAAATATTCACGCCGGCCCGTCTGGCACCAACAACCATGACACCATTAAAAGCCTTCCACATCCTGATGCTCAGTTTGATCTTGACCATGGCAGATGCACTGATGTGATTGGCTGATTAGATATTTGAATTAACATGCATTTAAACTGTTGTACCTACAAAAGTGAGCATTAAGTGTATAGACACTACAGATATAACAGATTCCATCATTATTAAAGTTTTTATTGAATCTGTTTGTTTTCACACCAGAGTCAGCTTTCAACATTTGCTTGTTTTGTTAGAATGTTTTATTTGCTTGCTTACTCAAAGTGTTCATTTCGGAGCATTTATATAACACTGTTTGTTGTTCACTGGACAATAAGAAAATAAATGTCATACAGGGAGAATGTCCTCGGAGAGAGAGGAGCTAAAACTGTGTGTTTGGATGAACTGAGGGGCTCCAGTTACAAATAAACGAGGATTATTTTGGACCTGTGACTCATGCAAAGCCACTTCAGTCCAAGAATACAAAGATTGTGCTGAAAAAGACCATCACAGGTCTACTTTAAATAACGAACGCATGCTGGTTCTGTGTGTGCGTCTTACCTGCAGTTCTTTGATGTCAAACGGCTCCTCATAGATGTAAGC
Source organism: Hemichromis elongatus (assembly GCA_015108515.1). Taxonomy (NCBI): domain Eukaryota; kingdom Metazoa; phylum Chordata; class Actinopteri; order Cichliformes; family Cichlidae; genus Hemichromis; species Hemichromis elongatus. The sequence continues at coordinate 42,996 of VUQR01011846.1, forward strand.
TGCATCAGCCCCTGAAGCCAGGCCCCCCACAGTGGCCAGATAGCCACAGTAGCCTCCCATAGTCTCAATAATGAACACACGTCTCTTGGTCCCGCTGGCTGATTGCTTGATGCGGTCACAGGTCTGACACACGCACACGAGCTCACAAAGTCAGTACAGGTTCAGCACCAAAGTGTCAAAGCTAACCTCTGTAACCCTGAGCTCATATTCATCCATCAAATTAACCATGATGATTAGAAGACTTTCCACACAGTAGAACAACAGCGTGCTTATTTAGCAAATAGCTACATTTCAAAAACAGTTAAATGCTGCTTTCACCACACAGACCGGAGTCCTGCGAAAGATGACAGAACACGTCAGATGGTAACATTAAATTCAGACTTCATATGCAAACACTTGGTTAAATTCTATGTGGAAACATTTTTCTTCCTGTGCTAGATGGGAATTATTTGGATAGCCCAGTGCTGACAATCAGGTGAATATGACATAATCTAGCATCAGTTTAGAAGCTGCAGCAGTGATAAAAACATAAATATGTCATACTGTGGATTCACGTGCTCCGCAGAGCCCACTCTCCCAAAAATGGGAAATCATTCTTCACTGTGTTCGTGTGCTTTTAAATGAGAATGAGTTAAAACAGCACATTTAAAGCTGTTTCAGATAAATAAACTGTTGCTTTACCTTTTATCATGTTTAGCTCTATGACGTAACTTTTGACACAAGCTAACAGTTTAGTAAATGGTAAACAGACTGATTCTTGTATAGTACTTTAGCACTATCCTCGAGCCCTTAAAGCTCTTTAGCATATCATATATTTAATGTTAGAAAAAAAAACTGATGTGCTTGAATGTGCACCACTTTACTTCATGCTTGTATGTATGATTTAAAAGAACTGAGAAAGTTTTCCTCAGTTGTTTTTATGATGTGAGGGGGCTCGGTAGGAAAACACTTTTTTCCAATTTTTCCCAACAGCACATGAATGCACAATACGCGTTCCACTGAAAGTTTAAGTTTGGGCTAAGATGATCTTCATAGATTTTTGTAGCCTTTATGCTAACTGTAACCTAAATCCAGAGATGCAAAAACTAGTAGCGTAGCATCTTCTGGGAGCAGGCGGTTTGCTGAGTATTAGCACTGGACCACACTTTAATCTCTTCCCCTTTCATATCATGCCTCACGTTCAGTGTCTTTGCACAAGCATCTTGAACAAAGCGCTCAAAGCTCTGCTGGCGGCGGTTTGACTGCCTTACCTCGACAATGGCATTGAGGGCCGTGTCTGCCCCGATACTTAGATCGGTGCCGGGTACATTGTTACTTATGGTGGCAGGCAGCATACACATCGGGATGCAAAACTCCTCATAGTTGGCGCGAGCCTCATACAGCTGCAGCAGACTCTCAAACGCCTGAAGCAGCAGTATATAGAAAACGCGTTAGACGACCGGTCACTTAGAGAGAGAGAGAGAGAAAGAGAGAGAGGGGCGAATCTCTCTCAGTTTGCAAGAGAGTATCCCGCCATTCCGGCACGTTCCGTGTGATAGCGGCTATGGCTTCCCTTTGGCAGAAAGGATGGGAGGATGGGAGTGTGAACAGAGTGGTGGAGAAAAGAGAAAAGAAAATAAGAACAGAAATAGTGGCAGAGGAGAGTCGCAGAGAGGAAGGGAAACATGTAATCTAGGACAGGAAGTTGATGTGCAGAGAGAGAAAACAAAGGGAAGGATGATAAACAGGGACAGACAAAGAACAGATGAAGAGACAGGACAGAGAAATGTGTGTTTGTTGGCCTCGGAATCCGCTCCACAGTGACGCGGCATATAACAACCACATGACAGCCAGATCTGCTTATATTCAGCAGGACAAGCAGGGCCAATCGAGTCTGCATACACAGCAAGTGGAAACGAAGAAGATGTTGGCCAAGCTACGATTCCAGTTTGAAAGACAGCACACGTTACCTGAACTACAGGCTGTTAAGCTTGTGTTCTGGCGATGTGCAGACGTCAAAACCTGCATGCAGCCAGCCACCCATCATGACGTGTCAGAGGACACTATCACAAACACACAGACAGGGAGAAGGGCAAGCAGAGCAAAACATGGCGGCCACAACACGTGTGCACCTCACAGCATGCCTCCATGTTGACACTCACTCACTTACCTGATCAGAAGGGAGTTTTACGTTTACCAGTCACGCCTCACGGTGCTGACATGACTCAGTCTGTCTGTCTGAATTTCGAGTTTTTAGGGAGGCTTTTTGTGCCAGATGTGGCTGACAGATGCCACCGGTACAAGAATTTCTTCCGAATGATCCCCTGACAGGCTGGTGACTGGTAAAACACAACAATGCCTTCCCCCACCCCACCCCCCACCCCCCCTTCTTGTAACACAGCTGGCTGGCTTGCAAAGTGAGCGGATGTGTTTGTGCGTCTGTGTCATGTCTGTCTATTCCTGTTGTCAGGCCCCATCACTTACAGTAGTGATGGCGTTCAGAGCCGTGTCAGCGCCAATGCTGAGGTCAGAGCCCGGCACATTGTTGGAGACAGTGGCTGGGACCATGACCATGGGCACACAGAACTCGTCATATTTCCCACGAGCCGTTAACAATTCCAGCAGTGACAGGAAGGCCTGCAGGGCAGAGCCAAGTGCTTTAGTGTCTGCGAGGGGTTTGGAACGCTGGTCTGGTTGAGAGGTGCTACTTGCCACAAAGGAAAGGGTAAGACATAAGTGGAGGGTGCCAAGGGGAGGAGCCAGGTCTATCACAACGGACAGCAGCGAAACAGACAGGTACCACTCCACATTCACCCTCAAAAAACACGCACGTACATCATACACAGGATAACTCATTTACTTGCATTCTTTAAAGGAAAAGTAAAGCTGGTGAGCATCTCTACAGGAGTGCGTGAAATGGCTGAAGAAAAGCAGGAGTTCTCTGTTTCCAAATCACATCAAATTGAATCAACTTCAGTCAAATAATCCAAATACATCATGCTAAGGACTCTTCTTTCTCACTATAAAGCTATACATTTATATATATCATTATATTTATATATACACTTTTAGCATTTAACGTGTAATGCTGAAAATTAGCTTTCAATGTTGCAGTTGTGCAGCTCTGCTTTTAGGCAGAGAATTGAATTTAAAGCCTAGTTTTGTACACGGCTATGCATGCAGCTATATGGAGGTGTGCTGAAGTGAAGTGGGAAAGGTCGACATCATACTGTTTACTCTAACATGTTTGCTGTTAAAGTCATAAATATTCATCATTTAAACGCTTTTAAGCTTGTACACAGACGTAAAGATGAGAAGCATCTGCTGACAGATTCAACAAGTTAAAAGCAAAACGAGCAGAGACAGAAAAAAAGAGTCTGAAACGTACCTCAAATCCACCGATAATCAGCAACGCATTTATATTGTGCTGTCGCATTTGTTCAGCAATTTTCTCCACGTGTTTTGCAGGAAGTGTTCTGAGGATTACAAAATGAGTATTATGAAAAAACATTATGGGAATCTACAAAATCATTGAAATAGAAAGCGAATGGCTGGGAATTTAGTTTCTTGAAGCTATCTATGAAGAAAATCTCCAAACATACTGGTACAGTGCTGATACAGACTCCATCACTTATCTCATTTAATCATATTTTTATAAGAAAAACTGAAGACTCTTTACCTTTTTGTCCCCAAGAGGGAGCCACCCTGTCCCGTCCAACCTCCGACATCACCCCACTTCACCTCCTTAATCTGATGGGAAGATGCATGAGACATATACGTTAGCTATTATTGATGGGTGGAGTCATCCACAGGATGCTTTTATTTATCTTGTTTATCTTTTTTTGTGCTCTGCTAACCTGTAAAGAGCTGAAAAGCTCCAAAAGCTGGTGCATTTTTTATATCTTTGTTGTGTTGAAGTTGCACAGAGACTAGTGAATGTAGTCCCAGTGTGGAAGCTGTTTTTATTTTTTTTTTAAAGTTTGCATCGCTCTCATAACCCGTGCTGGTCACAGTTGTGTATTTTCTGTCCTATCCTCCTGGTTTATAGGGAAGACATTGCAAGGACCAAGGTTAATTTGCTGGACAATCTCTTCCATGTAGCAGTGTAAATGCTCCAGTGGAAACTAACAGCGGTGTGCAGCAGAGAGCGCCTGAGTCCTGAATAATAATTATTCCCTCTGGTCTAATCTCCTTGGGGTCAGTAGGCACAGACTGAATCCAGGTCTTACGCAGGATGTTTAACCAAGCAGTGACAATGGAGACATTCTGATGGAGATAAATGATCAGACTGTTTCTTAAGTGCTGTTCACTGAGCCAACCACGCAGTCTGAGCGGTTTCGTCACTAGTAGAAAGTCAATGGAGGCCAGAGGAGAGAAACTAGTTATACCAGTCATGCAACAAGGAAAGAGTATTGCCTCAGATTACATATCAGTGCCGTTCTTCATTTTTAAAAGTCACACAGGTGTTGCTTGCTTTTACCCTGTATTCAAAAATCCCATGACACTGTGGTGAGGTAATGTGAGAATCTCTTTGACTTATCAATACAAGGCTGTGTTTCTCAGCCCAGTGAGAACAGTCTGTTTCCCTCCACTGGATAGTAGTGGTACTGCATCGCTTCGACTGAGCCGAGCAGGGAGAGTGAGCGTGGGGAAATTGGTTTACATTAATCTGGACAGATTATCCCCCCGGGTTTCCCTGATTATGCTTTGATGTGATTGTGCACTGTCTGACTCTCATCAACCTAAGCCAATTCTCTCTGAGATATTGATTAAAAAATAGGAGTCATACACAGAGCAGATTATTATTAAGCTTGGAAATTATGAATGCATTTAAGTAACATGAAATCTCATTAGTTTGACGACTCCTCTGGTCGATTATAACGACATGCAGTAGTGCAGCAGCAGTGCTACAAGACTCACCTGTCCTTTGTAGAATCCCTCAAAGCCATCACTGACAGCAAACATCTTGTGCCCCTCAGAGATGCCCACCCTTACAGCTGAACGTACGGCGGCATTCATGCCAGCTGCAGGGGCCCCGACATTCAGCACTGCCACATTGAAGTTGCTCTGAAGACGTAAAATGCACAGCAACAGGTTATCATACATTCTGGCTCTTGAATAATCCCACCAAATGATAAAGTGTGTTTTTGAGCACGAATGATCACGCTCTACAGAAGAAATCAATAAATGCTTTCTGCCGTACTCTCAGCCACATGCTGAGCTTACAGTGGTCATTATCACAGAGGCAGAGGGTGGAGTCAGACCCTAAGGCGAGCTCCACAGCATGGAGTCTGCCAGGCTGCCTCTACACTTCGCTGATTTTCAGTATAAGCTACCTCCTACGGAGCCGCAGCTCCTGGCAGGGATGTTCAAGTCCAACCCTCAGCAGGGGAGCCAGGTGTGATCTAATATCACTGCACAGCAACAGCGGCCACCAGGACCCCATTTAAAGCCTACGCTCACTAAACCTTAAGGCTTCGCAGAAAATAAGAAAAACATGCTTAGAAGTCAATATTTGTTCTACGTGTACTTTTTATAATGAACAGCAGGGAACCACTGACTCATATGACTGCTGAATACTAATGCATGATGTCATACTCCGGTCTACTGGACAATGGTGACATGATTACTCACTTAGAAGGTGTGCAGCACAGGCTCCATAGCTCAGTGGTTAGAGCACTGGTCTTGTAAACCAGGGGTCGCGAGTTCGATCCTCGCTGGGGCCTGATGCCTAAACAATGCTTTCAATTTGTTTGGGTTTTTTTTTTTGTGTCTTCCCTCTACCTCTAGATAAATAAAGTATTCGGATCTAGCTTTGCTCTTAGCAGCAGCAGCAAGACACACCACGACAGAAATAGCTGAGTCATTATTTGTTGGGCGGAACGTTAGGACGGCGCCATGAAATATTTAACATCAGTGGCTTAAGAGAGGCTGACTCAACTCCCTAAAAACAACCTGCTTTACAGGTTTTTATCCGGAGGGGGCTCGCCTCTGTCCTTTTTTTATTTCTCCGTGCGTGTTAAGCGTGAGCAAGCGAAGCTGACCCCATCACTGACTTACAGTCGGCAGCTCGGATTCTGGTTTACGATGAGCCAGCAGTTTGTATGTCTTCAGGTTGTTTTCAAAGCTCCTGCAGTAAAACCAAGGACAGTCAGTTCATCTGTTCCAACCAAAATGAAGTACATGATCCTGACTCTTTCCCTCTTTCCTCATCCTGCTGACACCAACACGGAGTATAAACAACAGACTGGTGGTGTTCTAAAATAGCACCTTGATCCACTTTCCCTGTGTGCATTTAGCAAGTTCAGGTCTGGCGGTCATACCTGCCCCGAAGCTTAACGGCCTCTTCAAAGCGTTTCTGGTCCATAGCCTTCTGGACCTCTTGAGTCTGGGGGGAGAAAAAAAGGGGGAGATTGTTTTACTGCCTGAAATCAGGATTTAGACACGACAGGTTCTAAATGTACAAAAGTACTTTTCAATTTGTTTAATCTACATGAGTTAGGAATAAACTGCATGCAAGGTCTGTGATCTTTGAAGTGTCCACTGTAAGTGTCACAACTGGAGGAGAATCGGCCCTGAAGTGTGGAAAGAGGAACAAATAACGTGCCATTGTGTGTTTGGGAACAAAAGGTGACTAATATGTAACCTGGTTTTCACCTCTAACATTTCCTGTCTACATAATGTCAGTGAGGCGTTCGCTGTGAGCTCAAACCCAAACAAGGAGGGAGAACGACAACAAAGCTTTTTTGTACATTTCTATGGAGATGGGTTACACTTACATCATCATTCTGCCTCTCATCAGTAAACGAGCCAAATTTCTCAGATAATGATTAACCATTGGCTCCCTTTCAAACAATGCACCTCTCTTGTGGACACTATTGCCACTCCAGGCTCTGTGCCGTCTGAAATCATTACTGAAGCTCGTCCTTATGGACTCTCCTCAGCTTCTCTAGTTTTGTAAATATGCACGTGTGTGTATTGAATATGTGAAGGTCTTGGACTGTTTCCAGCGCACACACTTACCATCTGCACACACTCCATCAGAGGGACACGCACCGATTGGTTCCCGCACAAAGAGACCACACAGGCCGGCGTGTTGGCCGTGGTCTCCAAAAGAGCGAGAACGGCCTCCACACCCATACGGCTGGCCTGCACGGGACACACACACAGATTAAACTTCCTCACCTATCGTTTCTATGCTAACACATTCTTCCCCAGCTCGAGGTTTTGTTTGTTTTTTTATTTACTCTAAATGTAAAAATGATTAGAATAGAATAGCCTTTATTGTCATTGCATTATAATTCTCCTTTTAAACATCCATCATTTTTTTGTTTTCGTCTTTAGATTGTTTTGAGTAAACAGGAAGGGTTCCTGCTCACTCGCTCGTGTGCTGAGCCACAGATCTGTTAATATGATTAACCTAAAACCAGAGGGCAACTCTCCTCAGACACACGCAGGATGAAACAGGGAACGCTTTGGACAACTCCTCAAAACAATACTGCGGATAAGGAACATTTACTATGAAGTCTCAAAAGACCATCTATTGAAATTGTAAAAAAAAAAGAATTATTTTCTGATAATACGACGGCTTCTAAAACTAGGAATAATAAATACAAATAAATATGTCGCCCAGAAAAATAAATGCGCCTATAAACTGTCAAAAACAGTCAAAAATGTTAAATGCAGCAGCCGCACGTGATATATTTTAATAGCTTGGTTTGTTTGATGGGCTGAAAGCAGAAATACTGCATGAAGAAATATGAAAGGAACACCTTTTATTCAGAGTAAAGCATCAAGTCAGTTAAAGTTGTGGGATTTTGATCTGGCCAGTTAAGCAGCAGAGGTGCTTGTTGGTCAGTTTCAGCTGCTTTGGTGTTTATCAAATTAACAACAGGTGCGAGAGCATGGAGGAGATTCCAGGAGAAACTAAGTTACTCTAGGAGAGCTGGACGGGGGCGTAGAAGGTCCTTAATCCAACAGCAGGAGCGCGTTGCAAAGAGAAACAGGATGAGCTCTGCCAGAGCTACAAAATGACCTCCAGGGGGACCCCTGACCTCTGACCAAACACAGAAACTGACTTCATGAGGGCGTCCTGAGGGCCCGATGTCCTCTGGCCTCCCCTCCGTGTTCACTGCTCACCACCGTGGAGCCTGATTGACATTTACCATAGATACCAGAACAGGCAGGTGCCCTGTGCTTCTGACAAATGAGGAAATGTAACCCTGAACACATGTGAAAGACATGAAAGGATCAGGAGAAGCCATGAAATCGTTCAGCATGACTGGTTTGTTGGTGGGTCAGCGATGGCCTGGGAAGGCATATCCATGAAAGGACGCAGAGACCTCAACAGGCTAGGCAAGTGCACCCCGACTGCCATCAGGTACCAGGAGGAAATCCTTGGACAGACGCTGCCAGGTTGTACCTCGGCCTGTCCAGGAGTTCAGAGACGCTCCGGTCCAGCTCTGGGAGTAGATTCCCCAGGACGTCACCCTTTGTCTCATGACGAGCTGCCCCGTTTACAGGAATGCTGACAAGATTGTGGGGGTCAAACGAAGTACCGAGAATCATTTTTAATTGCTGCAATAAAAAGTTGAAGAAACTGACTACCCTGTGTACTTTGATTTTTAGGGTGTCTTAACATTCAGTCTTCTGGAGTCTGAGGTTCATTTCCACCAAACAACGTGGCAACATTTAATTCCTTATTTTAATAATAAGTTAATTTAACCAACAGGCAAGAGGTAGTTTCATTTGGCTATCACATGAGATGGGAAAAATAAATCCTGCTTTTTCAGCACTTGAAACCAACAAGTCTTTGATATTTTGGCCTCTAAAGTAATTCAACGTTTAGCAAAAAAAAAGCTGTCTCATAGCTGAGGAGGGTGGACCTACCAGGATACGGTCAAAGGCAGATGGCGTTCCTCCTCTCTGCACGTGTCCCAAGATTGTAACTCGTGTGTCGAAACCCAAACATTTGACAACGAGCTATGAGGAAAAGAAAAACAAGTTTAGGCAGATGGCCTGGCATCACCTCCTTCTCAGGAAAATAACAGCTGTTCAATTAGGTAATGGATCCTTAAAGAGGCAGTTCGCCCTAAAATCAAATGTCCGTACTCTCCTCAGGCCTGTGCTGCTGTTTATCACCTATATTTACTTTGGTGTGAGTCGCCCAGCTCTAATACGTAAGCCTGTTTTCTCTTGAATATAATGCTATTAGACGATGTTTGCCTAGTGCTGATCAAAGAGGCAAAAATGAAATAAATACATGCGTTTGAAATAAACCTCACAGGTACATGCATGCTTCCTTCCACATAACGATGCAACTGTTAGTCGGTTAAACAAAATAAATTTAAAAAATGTGCACGTGTGTCTGCATGGGGGGGTTCATGTTTGTTTTTTATGCTAAAATGCATTCCTGCTGAGCTTTTTAAATTGATTTTGAGCACCACAAATCGACTGAAGAGAAGCCAGACGGCAAAGTTGTCTAGGCCTAGATAAATAGGACCAGAATAAAGAAGATGTTGATTTGATTTTTTTGTGAAGTGTTGCTTTACTGTTGTCTAAATTCATCTAATGCATAATATATATACACTAGTAAAGGTATAACCCTGTCTCTAATACATACAATACAAAGGTATATGCAAAAACACATGTACACAAACTGGCACATCACGTACTAAAACATCAACACAATCTGAAGCTGAAGAGAAGGGGAAACAGCAAAGCACAAGCAAGCCGTTCTAATTTTTCAGTCATGTTAGAAAGGAGCTTTTAATCTGAAATCAAAAATAATTACTCTGCTACTTTACAAAAAAAAAAACTCTAAATAAAAAATGTTAGTGATAATTATATAATAGTATAATCATGAGTCACAATTTACAGTTAAAAGCCAATTTGTAAGGAAAAAGAAGGCTATGTGTGAAGCAGTTATAAGTAAATGCTATAAGGCCTAAAATAGGTGTGAGGTTTAGGAAAGATGCCTTGCAGTGCTTTGGCGGTACAGTGTCGTGAAAGCCCTCTTACCAATCTAGCAAGTGTGCTTGACAGAGCATTCCAGAAACACAGCGACAAAGCCACACCAGGGCAGCAGTACAGTAGTAGAGGTCATTCAGGAGGGAGTCAAAGCTGGAACTGGGTACACTCTGTACTTACATTCTTAACATACTCAGTGGTAATGGGTTTGTTGTTACGATCAATCGCCCCTTCGGCTACAATTATGATATTCAGCCTTTTCATCCCTGCTCGGTTCTACAAGGAGGGCGTGGTGGAGAAACAACATGACAGAAAAACTGAGACTGTGGCTGTGACGTGGGCTTTCAGAAGCACGGGGAGGGAGCCGGACGGCGGCGGCGGCCTGGGAGCCGAGGACAGATTCTTTCACAATAAAAGCCCGGATGTCACCGCGGCTTGTGTTCACGCTTAGTTATCAGGCGTATCCTGTCTTGATTGCCGCTTGTCCACACTTTGTTATTACGGGACTAGCGTGACGTGAATACTGTCAGAAAACTTTAACCAAGGATTTCGGCTGTGAGCAGCTCAGAAGGCTGGCTGGCATCCGTCAGGTCTCCGTGCTTCTGGCTTCCCCTTTCTTAACACTCAGGTACTCACATCCTTGACAAAACTAGAGGTTATAGGCTTCCCGTGCCTGTCAATGGCTCCCTCTGCAACTATGATTATGTTCAGCCTTGTGCCCCTGGAACGGGTCTAAATCATAGAACATTGGCAATTTTTTTCAAAAGCAGAAAAAACACAAAATCTCACAACAGTCTTCTGTGATTTAAAATCTTTGTAGAAAAACAACGAAAAGTTTGGAAGACTAAATAAAACATTACATGTCATAGAACAACCCAGTAATACTACACTTCACTGAGTAAGTCTGACTGTGTTACCGCGGATAGTTTCTGACACATCTTGTCCTCCCAGCCATCCTCCGGAGGCATTTCAGGGATCAGCACCCAGTCTGCTCCGCAAGCCAGGCCGCTCACCAGGGCCAGGTAGCTGGGAAACATACACAGGTGATAAAGGTCTGTGTCGCTGACTGAGAATCGATGGTTCTGGATCTGCTAGGTTTTATTCATTCTTACCCACAGTGTCTGCCCATGACCTCCAAAACAAACGTCCTCTGGTGACTGAAAGATAAGGAGAGAAAATATGAGGTAGGAATGCTGATGTTCCTGAGAACAGATCGAAGATACTATGATAGGTTTTTCCTGCAGTAAACCTTTCTCAACTTTAAGCTGAGTGATTGAAACAGCTGCAGGTGACATTGAAGGATTAATATATCACTATAATATACAATTAAAGCCTGAACTAGCGACTGATTGTCACATATGCAGCAAACTTTCACATGTAAAGCTGCTAATGGTACTCATTTTGGCTGCTCACCTCTGTGCAGTTGTCATAATTGCATCCACCACCTCGATGATTCTGTGCAAAGCCGAGTCAGTGCCAATTGTCATGTCAGTTCCACAGAAGTCGTTATCGATAGAGCCGACCATGCCCACGATGTGAAGGGCAGAGTACTTCTGGACGGCATCGGCCTCAATCAAACCTGAAAGGAAAGAAAGCTTATGGCAGGACCGGGGTTTTATCCGAGTGACTGACTCTGAGTCACAGCTGTTCCTACAAACAGAAATCTCTGATACTGTTTGCAACAGTGTAACCACAACCTCGCAACATAGGCTACGTTCACACTGCAGGCGAAAGCGCATCAAATCCGTCTTTTTCCGTCACTGACACGAGACAGACGCCGATTATCAGCGCCGGAGTAGACAAACAAGGCATAAAAACTGGAGACGGAGCGAGTCAATGGACAGAAACTGAAGTTGTGGACTTGATTAGCACACGGGGAGACGATTCTATTCAAGCTAAACTTTTATGGTCGTATAGTAACCGGCCTGTGTTCGCCATTTTTACTTCCATAAACAGAGCACGTTGTGTGTAACGTCTTCTTTTGAGCATGCTGGCCACTTTGAGGGCTGTGAACGTTCACACTAGAGCGCGCTTGCTGTCACATTTTATTTGTAGTGTGAACAATCACAGAGAAAAAATCGGATTTGATCAAAAAAAACGGAATTGAGCGTTAAGACCTGCAGTGTGAACGTAGCCATGTAAATCTCATTTCCTCTTGATTGAAAACAGGAAACACAGAGACATAAAGCCTCCGCTACCTTGCTCCACCAGCTCATTCAGCAGCCCGCTCCACTCCTCCTTGAAGAGGTTGGCTCCCGTCAGACTGCCGTCTCCACCGATCACACACAGGTTGGTGATGCCGTGCTGCACCAGGTTGTGAGCGGCCTTCAGGCGCCCCTCGTGAGTCCGAAACTCTTTGCAGCGAGCGCTGCCGATAACGGTTCCTCCCTGTTGACCATAATGGGCGAGTTTTAAAAATGTCTCCCGCTCATATCACATGGTTGTTCTTGTGGTTTGAACTTCTGTGTTTGTTCTTCAACAGGAAAAGCCCCGCTGATAACACACCGCCTACTGCGATGTTAGAGGTTGTGACATTTCACCACTAAACAGCCTTATCATTGATGTCACATGACTTACATGCTCTTCCTTTGTGCATTGCTGCCTACAAGATGAACCTAACTTTGATAAATACATATTTCAGTGTTTTGTTCACACTTTTATATTTTTTTATGGTGGGTAAAGTGAGCCTGTGGATGCATTAGTCATGATATAATAAAAATAATAATAATTCCAATTTACTGTAAACGTCTCAAGAAATAAATCTGATGTGAGGTTAGGTTATTTATTATTTATTAAACACTTCAATATGAAGATTGTTCCTCTGCAAAGTGCTTCACATAAAATGAGCTGCTTCTCTAGTAAACACTGCATCTTGCAGATGAACTCTAACTGCATTATGTTGAACTGCAGCTGGTGACAATACTCCAAGGTGTCCTCTGCAGCCTCGGGGGACTTCACAGGGTCAAACGGGTCTCCACTTGCTCCAGGTTCTAGTTAGAGTGGTTCCTCAAACTCACAGAGGATCACCAGAGCAGCAGTCACCACCACCAGCTGCAGTCCAAAACAGTGGAACTAGAGTACGTCCAAATGGACGCGATGCTCTCTAGAGAAAGCAGCTGAATAACACTGATTACCATCACAACAGTAGCCTGATTCAGAGAGCCAGGAAGAAAAACGATACAGGAAGGGCCAGGGTTAGCTTACTGGAAGACAATGAACAATGAACTCACAGATTTATGATAAAAAAGCTAAAATGAGTCGCCAAATATTCTTGGACAGTTCTTATTACACCTGCCAGCCCATCCAAGTAATGTGGGAAACACAGCACGCTGCAGTCCAAGACCTACAAAAGTACTTATTACTTTCAAATGTTTCCGACATTAGCCAGGAGACCACAGGAGAGAGAACACCTGCTTGTAAAACCTCGCTCTGAGTATGTTACATGTGTCTAATACAGGCCACCATAATTACTCACCAACTGTAACATGCTGGAGACACTTTCCCACGTGGCTTCCTTTATGTTATCCCCACCATCCACCATACCCTGATATCCCTGATTACATAGACAAAAAAGAATATATATACATTTAATGGAATGCGGGCAAATGAGATTTACTCGAGTGGTATACAATCAGTTTATTTTCCATAATAATTATTTATTTGAATACACGAACTTTTCATTTTAAAGATTTCTGTTGTAAATTGTTCCAAATAATTACTTCACAGACACGAGGACACAGAATCATCTTTCTGAGTGTTTAAAGAGCTAAGCAAACAAACACACCCTCCAACTAGCCTCTGGCTAACGGCCCAAAGTACAACGCAATGACATCCGACTGTCATCATGACCTGAGATAATCAAAATATTTCCACGTAATTCAAAACCAATGCAATTTACATCATTACCAATAAGATTTGTGCATCGTCATACTGTGCTACCCTTGCTGGGGGCAGGGTATTCATATGAGGCATCTAAAGCCTCAGTTATGTAACATCACACTGTGAGTGAGCAGAACCCACACGTACACAGATGTGCCGAGATCACAGGATGAGCAGACAGAGCACGGCTCTTCCCAAAGCTCTCTAACATCTGCTACATGAAAATAAAACAACATCTCTGCATTCATACTGGAGCCCTGGCTAGTACTCTACACAAATCCAACCGTTAAAGTTGGGCTTAGAATATCTTCTCTACTTTATAGTATATAAAGATAAATGTATGGCTCACCTCGTGAATAAAATAAACCTTTGCCCCCACGTACAACCCCATTCGAACCACAGCACGTACAGCACCATTCATTCCTGAAAGAGAAGGAGTTAAAAGAAGAAATCTTAATCATAAAACAACGTTTTTTTACAAGGTCAAACTTTAAACTGTCGAGAGGGAAAACACGCTCGTCTCCACTGCACAAAATCACTTTAAACCCCTGATTTGCAGCATGGCTGTCCCACGGTTTAAGCTGCATGGAAATGTATTTAATCTGGTTGCAGCTGTAAACATTTATTTTTTTCTACCAGTGTTTCTGTGTCGTGGAGATAATGCGTGTAAGCCCACCCTTTGCGTGTTTATAGTGTCTGTGTGTCTCTTTTGGCTGTTTTTCCCCATCAGAAAGCACTGCCATGTTTGGTCAAATGGCTTTCGTAGCTCCTCCTACAGCTTCTCTGCGATCAGTCGGAGTGAACGTACTAACCAGTGAAACCATGCTCTGTGGCTTTAATGTCAAAGTCAGGGATAGCTTAAACGTAACGCTTTACCCACAGGAAGGAGGAGGACGGGAACTTGGCTAACGGGAAGAGGTGCAAACAAAGGGAAGAAAGGACTGGGTTTCCTGGTGAAGCGAGCAGTACTGTTACTATGCAACACGAATACTCAGCCCACTAGGGATGCAGAGGACACAGCAGTGAGGGAAGGGAACAAATTAGAAGAAGACCTCTGAAATGTGTTGTGCTCACGAAGCCGGCAAAGCATCCAGAATTATTAGAAAAGGACCAACAATGCAACCCAGTGTGTAAGTCCATGGCACGCCGTCCTTGTTACATAACTACAATCAGAGGGGCATCAGACATCAGTGTGGTGAAAACAGAGGCAGAATATATGAAAAGATGGATCACACAGATATCTCAGCTGAAAGTTTCCAAGTCTCTATCAAAGCAGAACATCTCTCCTTCTGCGTGACTGACTCTTTCTC
Source organism: Hemichromis elongatus (assembly GCA_015108515.1). Classification (NCBI taxonomy): domain Eukaryota; kingdom Metazoa; phylum Chordata; class Actinopteri; order Cichliformes; family Cichlidae; genus Hemichromis; species Hemichromis elongatus. Next base: position 58,133 of record VUQR01011846.1, read on the forward strand.
CTGCTGACTGACTGAAAGCACTCAGCCGAGGCTACACAATGTACCCAGTTAGCATGCTGCAGACTCACTGCTTAGCTCTGGGGCCAGCACTGCGTGTTTGTTCTACAATAAGTGGATCAATTGAATGCTTCTTAATAACCATATTCACTCTTAGAGCTCCCAAAGGATGGAGGTCACACTATAGGACACCTGGTATAATTAATAATAATACATTATTAATAATCATGCACAAATGCGCTTACATAACAACAACGGGTGGTTTCCGAGAAAACCACCCGTTGTCTAAATTAGATTAAAAGTTTAAAACAAGCTGGTTATTTAGCAGAAGATTTTAACATTAACAAAATTATAACATAAAGAACATAAAGATGCTCCTTTAACGTGGTAGAGCAGTGTTAGTGCTGCTGCCCTTTGTGTCACGGTCCAATGCTAAAAGAGGACACAACTCTGATCTTGGCTTCTCAGGGTAATATTGGAAGAATATCTGGATCAATAAGCCAAAAAAAAAAGTTGAAGTGCTGTCTGACTATTTATAAGCAGGATAAATAAGTTTTGTACCCACAAATATACAAAGCTTCTTGCTATTTTTGTCGAATTACAATTTACAGTTGGCTTGTTAATAACTTCCCATGCAGCCTGGTTGAAAAGATATTTTGTAAATAAAGCACAACTGAGTTAAAGTAACTAAACTTCAATCTTTAGTTTTACAGATAGATGAAACATGAACTCCTCCTTCTCATCCCTGAAGTTGTCAAACTGCGTAAACAGAAACGAGGACAACATCTCTACTGGTGTTTAAAAATATCCATATTTATTCATATTTTGTTCATATTCCACTTTCTACAGCTTGAAAGATATCAGGGTGGATTCACTCTCTGATGTTCCCTCTACCACACGGGTCACGTGTAGGTCTAATAATAAATTACATAACTGGTAAAATAACCACATCCTGTCTTTAAATATAATGCATAAAGGTTCGGATTTTGTTTAATAATTTTAGAATGATGCAACTAATTTTCCGCGGCGGATCGGCCGGCTGCCGTTACAACGTGGCGTTACATGGCAGTAGTAGATGTACATGTGCTTAAGCGAAATTACGGGATGAGCCGGTGAGCACATGACCCGGGTTTCCTCTGTGACGCATAGTCGACTGGAGGAGACGTAGATGAGTTATATGCTGCTCACCACGTACACAGGATGCCGGGTATACCACAACTATGCTAATAAAAACCCAAAGTCTCTAGTCTCATTAAAAATGAACACGACAGAGACGCTGTGTAAGAATTTCCAACCTGTGCGCCAGTGGCCTACACATCCACCAGAACCCGCTTTTAATGGTTACACAGCGCCCTGCACGTCTGCGAGTCTGGCTTCTGCACAGCCTAAATTAATTGGGACTCTGAGCTAATTAAATGCTAAGACAAGCCCATCGGTTATAATGCAATAATAAACTGCGAAGAGGAAAGGAAAGCGCGCGGCTCGACCTTGACGCATCTGTCTGAGCCGCTGTCACGGTGGGTAAGTGTCACACATGCCTCTCGATCAATGACAGGATGATGCTGTTAGCGAGTTAGCAGGATGCGTGGTGTTAGCATGCCGGCTAACCGGGTAAATGGCACATAACATCACAGCTTTACTGTACCACCCCGCCCCACCGCGTTTTTAAATAAAAGCCTGTCCCACTTGACAGGCAGTACACTATGACACAAGTGTGTATCTTCGCCCTAACGGGCCCGTCCTCGCTGATACGATGCTTCATACAAGTATCCACACAAAGTGTAACTCGACACTCTACCTTGAGCATCCCCTCCGCTCGTCAGGACCGCAATGGCTTTGCCCGCTCCCGACAGGTTCTCAAAAAATATCTTCTTGCTGTCCGGCTGCGCCATTTTCACTGCGGCTCAATGTATAAATATAAATATATATATATGTATTTCCTGGCACAAGCCGATAAAAGAGAACGCCGGGAGGCCCGCGACAGTATAGAATTGTACTAAAATGATGAAGGGCAACAATCTGTGCCCTCTACCTATGTACAGTATGCCCGCTTTGGTCTCCTTCTCCTGCCTGTTCCGTATCTGGTCGCTGATTTGCATAGGCCGAGCGCGAGGACAGTTATTGGCATACGCTCGGGCCAATCAAATCGTAATTTCAGTAGCATCCGTTTGCTTTCAAACGAATAAGAGAAAGCACATCTCTCATGTGGGCGGGTCTATCATTAGAGGATGCCGGTGAGGTTTCAGTTTTTATATTGAACCTTAGTGAGGAGGAAGCAACAAGTTACACACAGAAACACAGTATAAAGACGAATAAATACATTATTTTATTAATATTGTGAGTAGTAATAGCAGTAGAGGTATTTAATTTCTATTACTAGGCCTGTGCATTGTTATTGCAGCAACTGGTTTGCTACATAACCAACATTTTGGTAATAAGACAATATGTGTTTCAACTGTGTACATTTTAGGGTATACTAATATCTATATTCTTTCACTGTTGTTGATGCATTTTCCCAAGTGTGTAAGGTAACACGAATCTTCCACAGATGAGCTACTGTATGCCATTCTTCCTGAAATGCACCCAGGCTGACTCTTCTTTGAATTGTATTGTTGTGTGGTGATCACTGGCCGAGTATCATATTTGCATCTGCATCAATGAGCCTATTCTGTAACTACATACTATGCGATTTCCTTCAGGCTCAAATCCTTTTATGGAGCAATACCTTTCATTCACTGTCGTTTGTTATGAGCCATCCATTCTTGTTGGCTACCTCTATGTTTACGGGACTCTTAACACTACATAGAGTAAGGGAGCGTCGACTGTTTAAGATTTCTCACAGATAAACACAAGACTGTAAATATTATGAAACAAGCAACGAGGAAAGAGTTCCACTTTTGCTCTTTGTCTCCATCATGTGGCCTTAAGGCCAAACTACAAGTGCAAAGACATTGAATTGTATTTTTCCCGTATTTGTTGACCATCGCTATAAAACTGAAGTACTGTGGTTATCCATGCTCTGTATTGGTCTCAAACAAAACGTGTGCTTAAAGGTCCGTTTCAAAACCTGAGTCGTCAGCAGCAAGAAAAAAAAAATCAGTCATTTTGAATTATTCTCTTCAGACAGCAAACTCCGCTAAACGACCAAATTAATTTATAGTCAACTTTGCAATATGATTTAGAACCCAGAATACCCTTTTATCAGAAGAAACTGGTTTTCCTACAAACTGGAATCTGATTCAGAAGAAAATAACATACTGATATGCATGAATGACAGCCCTTAAGCTTCAGGAACTACATCCAAGGACATATACAGTGATGCTGCTAGTGGCATCATCGATAGTTGTGCACCTTATTGCCTTATGTGTGTCACCATAGATGTTGTATGTGTCATTTCAAGAACGCTGACCCTTCCCTTCCTTGCTGGACTTGTCAAGCAATCCTGACCAGTATTAAATTATAAGAACCAGTGGTGGTTCTTTTTACCATTAAAAACCCAAAACAGTGTCAGTAAAAGTACTTGTCCAGAGTGCAACCCACCTCTTGCCACAAGTCATCTGTAATAGGCTCCACTCAACCATTAAAAAAACAGAAGAAAATAGATGAATGTATATTTTAATTCTGTGAATTGTTTGCTCATGTCTGATAAGCTGAACATTATGTTATACAGGTAAAGTTTTAATTAGACAGAAGACCAACCAGGATCTGTTTGGCACTATTAATCATTAAAATTCTTTGGAGGTCTCACTGATCGTCTTCAAGGGGTTAAAAGACAAATTAAATACAAATATATCTGCTTTATAAATAAACAATATACTTTCAACACAAAAACTAAACTAAATTAAAATAAAAAATCAAATTAAAATAAAGAAAATACTGAGTTAAATAGTCTTTAGATGAAAGTAACTTTTAGTTTCTTGAACTGAAATTGCGTCTGCAGATATATTAATATACAAATCAGTCAAACTCAAACAAATCCACCGTAGTGTTGTTCAGACAGGACACAAAGCTAAACTCAGACGCCATCTCTGCTGATCGGCTCATCTCAGTGTCAGCCTACATTAGCTCATACTCATCTACACATCCAACTGGTAAACTGTTAAAATCTGTAAATGTTCTAGTAACCTGTAAATGTGTATATCTTACTGTAACCCTACTGTCATTTAATGGCCGGGCATTGCACAGCTATAAGCATTTCCCCTCATGTCATGCTGTGTGTCTTTGTGTGTGTGACAAATAAAATTTGAATTTGAAATCTCATGTAAAGCACTTTAATTAAGCTGCTGCACATCTGCAAGCCGCTTAGCAACCCACCTCCATTTCAGCCCCTCCTCTTATGCTACAACATAAAATCACTTCCAAGATCCTTGGGGAGCGTTACATAACACTAAAATAAATACAAAAGAAAATAAAAAAACCAAAAAAAACCCCAGCACAAACTAACCGTTTATAGCTGATGTGCCCACAATCATGCAAAACTCTGACGCTAAACACAGCCTTGTGTGATGATTGGCAACAGCCTCAATTGGCCATTCAAGCAACAGCACACTGTGGAACTGCCGCGTCAACTTCATTCACAAGTGAGCTGCACACCAAAAGGTTGCTCCTATGGATTTGCAGATCGGTGACTAAAGGAATAAAGAGAGTCTCTAGGCATCAATTATGCATCTGAATAGTCATTTCGTTGGGTCTCATCATGGCATAATTCCCAAACACACTTTATTTGTGCTAAAAAATACCATCTTTACACGTTACAGTAAAAGTATCCCAGTGGAAAAGCACAAATAACAAGCTCTTGCTTTTCTCATTTATCTTCCTTTTTCATCTTCGAGGGGAGGGAACTGCTTCCTTTACATTAGCGAGCCTCTCTGCCCTCAGGCACTCGCAGCCATCATATGGTCTCGGCCCATGTGACTGCTGAGGAGACGGCTTTGGTGGAAGCTGTTGAGATGACCGCCAGCTGGAGACCCGACGTGGATCTTTTACCTGAACTCATCATTTTTTACATCTGTCAAATGATGTCATCCGCTTTAGTGTTGGTTTATCGTCAGGCCTCATCTGTAGCAGGAAGCAGACGACGAAGAAGAGCTTCGTTTATGTGACAAATGAGTGCAACTTTTACACACAACAATTGTTGTCGTTTTTATTTCTCCAGCTCGCGGTAGCACGAGTACAGCCTGCTGTAAGTATCCATTAAGGTATTAAGTGACATGTAGAAATTCCAAGATTCCAGTTACCCTCATTTCTTGGAAAAGCGTGAGAAACACCAACATTATCAGTCGTGCATGTGAACAACCTAAAGAAAGGCCTGCTGGCTGGCAGACTGCCATCGGTGTTGTCTGTATAATAAATAGATGTGCATACTCCACGGGAAAACCGAGGCTGTCCATTAAAGTCTGTTAGCCTCATCCTAGAAGCATGTAAGAGAAATGATAGAGGATGGAAAGAGAATGGTTGAGTAAACTGAGCTGAAGAGAAGTAAATGTGTCCACGTCTGGTCCTCAGACTCTCTGAAAAGGCTGCTTTTAAAACGTCACAGCAAGTGTTGGGAGACGGGATTCGTAGGAAGGCAAGAGAAAGTGAAAGAAGTTGAATTTATCTTTTTTTTGTCTTTTTTTTAAAATGTAGAATCTTACATCTATATGTAGTTTCTTGTGTTTTCTCGTTGTTGTTGCATAGCAGCCATCGCTGAGGTGTTTGTCCTCTGGGGTGATTCTTGTACTAACAGTTCATTTTCTACTTCCAAGAAGCAGCAACCAGACACCGGGTGTTTATGACACCAAAGAGGAAGTTGCAGTTAACCGCAGATTTACTCTTGATTGACTGATTTATTTCCTGTATGGATATGGGGAAAGAGAGCCAGAAGACACTTTTTTTTTACTTTTACATTTTAAAAAACAAAAGTGCAGAAATGTAAAAACGTGCCATTATTTACAGAGATATTTACAAACTAAATTCATAGACAGGATATTGCTGTAAAGAGATTTAAGGACTCAAACATTACACAGCAATGCTAATGATCTTCACCCAATTGAGATAAGATAAGATAAGATAAGATAAGATAAGATAAGATATAATCTAATTTGGTATAATAGGGAAATTACAAACGTGAATAAAGGTATTGTGGTTTAAGGTCATTTGTTTGTATCCGTCCCTGTGTTGTGTGTTGGTGGAGTTCAAACAGATGTTAGAGAAAGTGTTCAGCTGCATGCCTGCATCCATTAATTATACACATCCATCCACCACAGCCACAGTCATTTGCACGACCTCTGCATCAGCCGATAGAGGAATTTTACAGCGTGTTGATTCAGACACATTCAATGACACATTGTCTCACTGAGTAACATGGATGCTTTTAATCAGCTGTGGCACTCCAGTATTCTGTGACGCTGATCCTCCTCCACATTTCTTCTTACTGATCAGATGATAGCAGGTATAACTGGAGAATTTCGGAATGGCTGAGAACCGGGCAGACACCTAGGGCTGGTACATGCATGGTTGCAAAAAGCAGTTGCTGTAGAGTGGATGTAGATTGTTACGCACACACATGCACACAGTGTACCCTTAAAGCCTTAAAGCATAATGTTTCCACCCACATGCTTGACTATGTTCTTCAGTCATACTCAGAATTCTTCCAAACACGTTGGGTCGAGTTAATGGCACAAAGCTCAGTTTTACTTTCCTCTGATCACAGCACTTTCTCTCAAGCCTTCTGTGAATCATTTAAACGTTCACTGGAAAACTGAAGGCAGGCCTGTACATGTGCCTTCTTGAGCAGGGGAATTTGTTATTGCATAGCGTGTTATCAGTGGTGTTCTTAGTTACCGTGATCCCAGCTGCCTTCCCAAGCTCCTCCCATGTAGTTTTGGGCTGATCCACTACTACAAAGATCATCCTCGCCCTAATGCTAATTTCTTCCATTTCTGAACAATGACACCAGCAGCTATCACCTTCTCACCAAGCTTCTTGCAGTATTATAACTTTTATTTTTACATTTATAATCTATATTTATCACTTTTTTCAGGATTTTTGGATGCTATTCTGTTTCTTTTCAATAACAGGAGCCTACCATAAAAATTACAGACAGCACATGGTGTCATCTTCCAGAAACCATGAATATCACTTTGACAAATCTCTGTGAGATATCTACTGGTGTCTGAGATGTTTCCAGTCCGGACCAATTAAAATGTGCAATAATATACAATTTAACAGGAATATCCGGTAACCCCCCCCCCCCAGC
>VUQR01011848.1:0-13881 GCA_015108515.1 Hemichromis elongatus
TATCCTGTTTAAATGTGTCTCCGTAATAATGGTTCCTTGCATTGCCAGGCTTGCATTTCATTGCATTACATTTCAAAATGCATTTGTAGCTCGTTCCCAGCCTAAAATAAAACTCAGACTGTCTCTGTCCATGGTGTATAGGTTTAGCCTACTCTTATGCTTATGTCTCTACGCAGCTGTCCAGGAATTGTATCAATATGATGTGCGCACGTAATCTTATTTCGTGGCCACAAATGCGTAATTCGTTGCCACGTTATACCCAATTCGTGCCCACAAATTAGCATTTCGTGCGCACGTTATACCTATTTCGTGCCCTCGAAATAGTATTTCGTGGCCACGAAGTAGTATTTTGTGGCCGCGATTTATTTATTTTTTGGACCATGTCATCAGAAGGGCTCCGTAGTTATGCAATATTTGAAATAAAAAAACACGAAATTTTTGGGAATATTTGTGGGTATTTTCTTGTATGTTTCTTTTGCACTACTTGAACACTAAAGTGGCCCTCCAATGAGATGACAGTGTCAGCAGTGGCCCACAGCTTGTTTAAGTTTGAGACCCCTGTTGTACTGTGTTGCAATGTTAGAGTATAAAGCATCTCCAGAAGGCTGTTGCTCTATAAATGAAACTAAATTAATATCTGTTCATCTACAAACTTGTTTATGTTGAGAAACTAATACATCTTACAATGTGATGAACCTTACATGGCCTTATTTTATTTTATTGTGGGAGGGTTTTTTTTATTCTATTTTATTTCTATTACAAGGATACTCAATTCTGCGCTTTAATAAAGAAATGCCCTAAAAGTTACTGTTTTTGTGGGGGGTTGTTTTATTCACAAGAGTACCCATACAGAGCCTTCCCCTCTCTCCTCATTCAATCACTGTTATAGCTACAAAGACTACACACTGCATCGCATTTATTTATTCAAGGCACCCTTTATCTCTGCTCTTGCCAATAAAGATTCAGTTGTTAGATTTCCTCCATGCAATCAGCTTCCTATGAAGGCACTTCGTCAGACTGGCACATACAAGGCTCTCTAAAGGGTAATTGTAGGTAACTAAGACAGCAATAACAGAACATTAGCATGTCTTCCTCATAGACAATTTAGGACAATTTTATCATCTTAATCTGGATCATTTCAAGTTATCTAATTAAATTTTAAATAACAACATGAGAGATGATTTTCTTCTTTTTTGTTTTCAAAGGTGGTTTTTCTGAGTTGAGAGTAAGTGTGTCTTATTAGTCTAATTAGTGAGGGGGATACAAAAAAAAAATTCTATTTATTGTTATTCCAGATTAATGAAGAATCAAGGGTCTATTTGCAGGAAAGGTCTGTATGACACATTTACACTCACACATACATTTACATTCGTTTAAATAGGACTGCCTTTAAGTCATCTGACTAAAGGGCTGTTGACTTTCTCTCCTATCTGACTGTGCCAGGACTTTATAAGCAGCTACTTCAAAAGAACGATATGGCCTAAAATAACAACTAATCATAAAAAAATAAATACGTGAAATACAACACTGGTTCTCACTTAACACATGAAGCCATAGCCTGCTATGCAGATTTGCTCAAAAACCTGTATTAATAAGTCGAGCGGAGTCCATGATAACAGGATTTTTGCTTATGTTTCACAGTCAACAGGAAGAATTATGAGTGGCAGCTGTCGGTTGGCCATTAGTGGCTAAAAATTGAAAATGACCATGTGATTGAGGCACACTACTGCCACCTAGGTGCCAAGGGAATCAGTATCAATACAAGCCATGGGTCAGTGTGTTGTCATCATATCTGATAGTATCAGCAGCTTTAAGAAACTGAAAGTGAGCACTAAATTATTCTTGTGAGCATTTGTTATTGGTCAGAAAAGGGTGGAACAACCTTTAGGACCGTGTGATAGAGTTCAGTAAAGCCATAAAATCAACAGATCAGCTGATCTCAGTGCCAGCTCACGTTACTGGAACCTACCACTTCCTCGTCCTAAGTTGTTTTATCCTGCTCCAGTATGCAAGCTGCTTTGGAGCGGCCCACCTTAGCTCCTCCTTTTGATGGTTTCCCCTTTGTTATATGATGTAAGGAAATGGAAAGGTGGGGTGTTCGCAGTACATCACGGCAAATATAAACTATTCCCACCATGTTGTTTAGAAAATTAACAAGCTTCACAAGCATGACAGTGTTGATACAGATACACAGATATTGTGTCAGAACAATGGAAAATAAATTATTGCATCAACAATCTTTTTTAAAAGGAGCACATTCAGAGAAGTGTGCGTGAATATGGATCCCAGATGAGAAAAAAATCATAAATGAACTCACACTGAGTTTTATGTGAAGGTTTTGATCATTTGAGTGTTCCATGTCATCCTGCTCTTCAGGGTTTAAGCATGTTGTCGCCATCACTCAGCAGTAGAGAAGTTGAACGACAGTTCACCCTGAACCCCGAGGGAACCTTTGCATTTTCAGGCTACTTGATTGATTTCTCGAGTATGTGACAATTACAGTGATTTGTTCTTGCTTGCTCTTTTATACAGCTACTTTTTTTTTTATTCATTTTGTAGGCAGGATAAAGTTCCATGCCTTTACAGGCTCCTGTAGGAGTGTAAGACTTTTCTTTCTTTCCTGCAGTCAGACTGCCAAGTCTTTGCAAGCTGAGTAAAATAAAGACATTAATCTACCGAGATGTCAGTAAGGAAACCAAAACCTCTGCCTGTTACAGAGATTGCAAACACAATTAATAAAGTGTAATTTCTCTTTACATCCTATGGACATGAGTGTTTTATACACTCACACAATACACACAGAAGTAAGACACATTTAAAATTAACCTGAGATGATGATATTCAGGTATTTGAGACAGCTTGATCTTTTTTTTCTTTTTTTAAATTTCCCTCCATATACGAGATAAAAGTAGAAAGGAGAGAAGGACTGTTAACCCCTGGGTAATTTTCCATTAATAAATATGGAACTCTTGGGAAAAAAGTTTGGACACTATTCTTTCTAATAGTGTGTGACTTCAGTTATTGTGACTGTAAAGATATCTATAATTACTCTATTGTTTGACAAGCTAATACATATGCTCAGTAAACACTTTCCTGATATGTTGATCATCTCTGTAGGTTTAAGTCCTTTTTATTTCTCGTAACTTATGGTCCTAAAACAGATTTTTAACTTTTGATCTTTGCCCCAGTAAGTTTACAGTTAACGGACAAAGTGCATTTCTCTGTTTATTTGTTATTCCTTCTACACGTGGTGTGTGCAGACATGTTTATTTGACAGCAGCGCTATTGAGAGACAGTACCAGTTGAACCAATGGGGCACACTACACTTCAAGATGAACAGATCCTCATACACGCTGTGGTACTCGGGTAATACAAACACTTCAGAAGTGTTAAACCGAACCACTCGTATATCACAGAGGTCTAAGTTGATAACAATAATGGGAGAAGGTGGTCGGTTAGGTCTCCTTTATATTCTGCAGAAAAGCTGGAAAGGAGAGACACTTAACTTAGTCGCTACATTTTTTTGAGTTGTTATTGTTGATTAGCTTAAACATTACATTGTAAAGTACACACTGCCCCCTTACACATTGATCACTGATTAATAATTTGACTAATGTTATTCTTTCTTGATAACACACCTGCGTAAAAGCTGAATTTGTGTGGAAGTGCGTATGCTTTGAATGTCCTGACTAAGACACCTTTTGTCTTTTATAGCAGTGACTCAGATAAACCTGAGCGCGGGCACAACCAGAGCGGTGCAACGGCTTAATCAGAGACTGAGCGAACAACAGATTTATGGATCAGGGGTCAACTTAATGTTGATCCCAGCAGCTGTGTCACTGCATACCTCAGGTTGACTCTAATGTCACAATCTGCCTCCTCCCATCTTTACCTCCACAGGGCTGATTGACATTTATTTATTCCCTCTCTGAACACATTTTGTTTTCATTGCAAGTTTTTTGTTTTTTTCCCCCCCACTTACATTTATTAAGCTACGCTAACAGGCAGAGATGCAGTAAACAAATCCGTGTACGAGTTTTCTACATGGCCGGGTTCAGCACTGGTGTTAGCGGCTAATGTAGCCTATTCCATATTAAATAAGTGGGATCCTTTACAGGTAAATCAACAGAGAAAAACAACTTGCAAATCTTTTAACTTAAAATCAATGTTATGTTTACCAGTTACATAAAACAAAAGCAAATTCCATGCTTTAGTAAATCTTCAAATATTCAAAATTTTGTGTAATTATTGGACTTTACATGTTTGTACTTTGATTTTTTTTAACCTCAGTATATTTTGCTTATTTGGTGTAATCCTAATCTTCTACAAACTGTGCATGGAACCTTCTGTGGAAACTTCCTCTGGCTTGTGCTTCTTCCCCTTAACTGATTTTTTTCCCCCCTTCTACATTTACACTCAAAGATCCAACATCAAAGAAAACCACCGTTTGACAAGATTAGATTGTGCACTTTCCTTTATATGTACAGATTTTCACCCTCAGAGACCAGCACCTTGACACATGAAACAAAGCCCACACTACACATATAAGACAACAGTCATATATAAATGATCTTGTAGAAGAATAAGCTTTCGGTTTTTCCTTTGGGGTTCTGCTAGGATATGTGAAACACACTCCAAAAATTACATCCATTTAGCAATGAAATCAAAAGTGCCACATGTCGATCCAAGGTTGAAAAACATCCATTTGCAGACACATTTTTAGTCTGGTATGTGAAAAAACAGAGGAATTAACAGAATCCGGGGATTCAGTTAAATGAGTAACATTGCCATTTCTGGCATTTTTAATAACAGACTTCAAATCATCATCATCGTTGGGAAAAAAACAAAAAAACAAAACAAATTTGTCTGACCAGTGTACACACCTAAAAAACCCTAAAATTGTGTGATTCTTCAAAAAATGTAAGCTTTAGAATCAGCACACATTAATAACTAGTTCTTGAGAAAATTTCACAGACCTATGTTATAAGAGGTCAAAACAAAGTTTTAGTTAAGGAGAGAGCGCGCTGTATAAGCCAATCAATACACACCCTTAACAACCGACAGTAATTATTGCACACAACTCAGCTAAGGCCTCTTAAACATTACCACATCAGAAAAAAATGGCAAGGCCCTCTCAGAGCAATCCACTTTTAAATAAACTATCTAACTACACTTCATAATAAGCCACCAGTACAGGTCTACTGATAGCTGAAAAGTGCTACAATCAAAATATATGGTGATAATCTTTATTTTATAAACTGATCAACATAAAAGTTTGAGTCCCTTCAAGAGCTCATCAGTGAAAACGCGTAAATATATTTTTTCATTGGTCACTAGAATCATGAGGAATCATAAGAAAAGATGTTAAACTTCAGATCTTTTGTGGTAAAGGAGAGTAACATGCAACAAAGCAAGTTGTTAGAGAAGCAAGTGCCAGACAGCTGATAAAGACAAAGCATTAATACTTGAGTACCAGATGAGTGCTGTCTAGATTTAAATATGTACCCATGTAAGGCACAATAGCAAAAGCAGTGCATATGCTCCTTTATGTAGTGTCTTTTTAAAAAAGGACACTGCTCTAATGGTTACTCAACACATCCGACACAGGTTAGTCATCCATACCGCAGTTACAGAAACTGGTCATGTTACAAAAGAATGTGACTGGGCGGCAAAGCTAACTGCTTACTTTAACATGGCTGCAGAGAAACAGACCACAGAGGAGCTACTTGGCTTTCCCAGTCTGAACTGCAACGGTGGGGCTGTCAATTCGACACCCTCTTTCAGACTTCCTCCACAAAGGAGCATCTTGGATGCAGATCAGAGAGTGCAAGCTTCTCAGAGCCAAAATTCAAGCTACCGTCAGTCTACATTTAGATTATGTTTTGTTGTTTGTGGCATTTGTTTGCGAGCCAGCTCTCTGATCACTTTAGACTTGCAATCATAACAAACAGTCTGGAGACGTAGTAAAGTTCAGATGGATGTAATCAGCCCACTGACTAGCCATTATGTGTTGTCATCAGTCCCATAAATATAGCCAGCATGCACCTTTCTCCATTTACTGCCATAATAATTGGCAATAAGCAGAAAAGGCCTCAATTATGCAGGAGCTCTCTAGTGGCTGTAAAAAGAAGTGCATGCCTTCTTTTCCAACCCAAGTAGTTTTTTAACATAATCAGCACAAAGCAGCAAGTTCAAGTAAAAAGTAAGTGAAAGCAAAAATCAAGCCTAGGAGAAATTGTGTCAGGGTTAAAAGTGTGCAGATTAGGCTCAAACTCTTCCGGTTGAGCAGCCCTGCTCTAGTGAGCCGACTAGCAGTGAGGTGACTACTTACTGGTAACAGTCATAGGAATGATAGCAACCGATAACGGCAAATTAGCGGGCTGATTACGATCCAAACATGATTAAAAGGTACAAAGGCCTGAAAATGACAAGCTGAGACACACAGTAACCACTTTTTAAACCTCTTTTTCTGCCAATTGACTCTAATGTCACATGTTCAAGAAGTGAACTGCACTCCATCCACTCGATCATTCATGTTATAAACACAAACCCTTCCTGAATAATTTGAGTTGGAATTCAAGTCAACCCATGTGGATTCCCAAGAATATCAAGTACAAAAACAGTAGGAAACCCCCAGCATAGAAGGAGAAATTTTATCTCGACATTTTGTCCTTCTACTCAAGTAAAAATGGAATTCAGGTTAGTTTGCCAACAGAAAGAGTCAGAACTTAAGCCAGGTCAGATTAAAAATACCAACAGTACGACCCTTGAAAAGGACTTTAAATCTTCACATTCAGTCGGCCTGTTCTGTTAGAATTCAAGGCTCTTCTGTCCAAAGTCTCTAAAAGAATATACTTAACCTGGAGTCTCTCTTTAATTCTTGTTTAGCCAAATAAGTCTTTCAGATCATTGTTGACAGATGCACTATTCTTTATCCCACTTGGGTTCATGCTAGGGGCAGCAGCAGCAGGTTGAGCAAAGTTCTGCGGGCTGAAAAAAGGGTTTGCTTGCATCCCAAACCCACCGGGCACCCCTCCCATACCAACTGACACTCCCTGCATCTGAGTCTGAGGGTTATGGGGTGAATTAAACTGACCAAGCCAAGGGCTGCTGGTTCCAGGTGGAGCTTTGGGACCGATCTGGTTAAGAGGGACTTTTGGCTTGTTGGATGTAAAAAGATTGTCCAAGGCTGACATGTCGGGAGGTTTATTTGTTTGTCCAGTTGTTCCTTGATTCTGTGTGAGGGATCCAAAGTTTGGGGTGCTGGTGGTGGTGGCCATTCCACCGTAGAGGCTGGGACCTGCGGGTCGCATGCCCATCCCCATGCCTCCTGTCTGGAAGCCCATAGGTGGGTTAAAACCGTTTGAGACCGATGTTCCCATGGAGCCGGCCATTGGACCGGAGGAGGGGAATGCAGACATGGTGGATCCTTGCACTGGGGCTGGTCGTGCCGTGTTTGCCATGGATAGAGATGTCATGTTGTTGAGTAGGCTGCTGGTTAGATCCTTAGTCTGTAATATAACAGGTAGAATTATTAGTGGTTGAGCACAAGTATACATTTGCGTACGCAGATATTTTCAGGCTTTACCTGCGAGTTAGAGGCAGCACTGGCTGGTTTGATCGTCTGTGGCGCTAACGGCTGCTGGTTCCTCAGTTTGGCTGCCTGTTCCTGCTCCTTAGCCAAACGCTGCTTCTCTTCTAGCGTGAGAGACACCTATGGGTGTGCAAAGGAAGAAAGAAAATAAGAAACCCAAACTGCATGCTAAACGAAAAGAGAAGAAAGCGGGGGGGGGGACAATTAATCAAAAAAAAAAAAAATTATATGCATACTCTGTTAGGTTGTGAGACTGGTGCTGCAGATCCATTCTCCTTCCCATTAACCCCTGTACCACCAAAGATGTCATCAATCTGAAAGCAAAAAGGAAGACATTTTAAGGGAGGCTAACATTTACAGACATGTTGTCAGATCAGATGACTGTCATGGAATCAAGCAATCACCTGGTTGCCAGTATTAGGTGGGCTCTTGCTCTCCTCTGCTTGGCTGAGTGGATTTGATATGTTCATGCTCCTGTTAAATGACATTTATAGGTGCTTATTTAGCCATAACATTACTGTCTGTGTATTGCTCTCTATTAAAGACTAGAACTACTACTAGAACAGTCTAGGACATTTGTATTAAAAAAAAATAAAAAAAAATCACCATTAATATTCATAGTAATTTAATCATAGATAAATAGGAGTTTCACTGTATGCGGTGAACTAAATTAAGACAGACACCTCTGCTGCTCCTGCATGATGTGTAGCTGCTCCAGCTTGGTCTTGTGTTCCGTCTCCATGCGGTTCAGCATGTCACGGATAACCATCATGAAAGAGTTAAACTGGAAGGAAGCACATCAATTACCATATTATGTGTTATATTCATATTTATTGAAGGTTTTCTGTTGTTTTTAGAGAATTACAGTTGAATGAAAATAAAAATATATATCCATTTGACTGTGCAGTACTTGATTGAGATTGAGATTGTTGTCTATACTGAGGGAGACAAGGTGGGGCAAACTCTTGGCAGCAAGATGCTCTTTGGGGATGCCCAGCTTCTTGTGGCTGAATGTACACTTATAGATCCCTAAAATAAAGAGGAAGAGGAAGCAAGTCAAATAAACAATTCTTAAGAAAAACAAAATGTGAAATGATATGATAATATGTGCAACTTCCTCTGAGGAGGGGAGAGGCTATGGTTTATTTACCCAAGATGCCCATGAGTACTGCTGGTTCTCTAGAGGGAATCTGTTGCAGGAAGGGCAGGATCTCATCAATGACAAACCACTTGTCTAGATATTCTAAAATCTTCCCCAGGCACACGAGAGAGTTCACTCGCACCTACACATCGAAACAAGAAGACACACGGTGACACAGCAAATTACAGCATTAAACAGGAAACACCTAGAAACACATTTATGCATTTCAGTCTGTAGCTAACAACACTGAAAGCAAGAATGCCTTTTCTTTTCTGAAAAAGCCACAAATTAATGACTGTTTTCTAAAAATATTTTGCGAAGGCAAACAGCTCGAGAGCAGAATGACCAATGCAGACTCACAGCAAGTGAGGATGTCTGTAGGCAAGCTGATTTGACCCTAGGGATGAGCGAGTTCTTCATAGATGGGTAATCAATCAGGTTTGCAAAGGTTGGGATGATGTTGAGGCACAGCTCCTGCTCAGCCAGAGATAATGTTATTAAATGTGACATTTTGATAATGACTCAGAATTCATTCTTACTGTGCTTGCAACACTAAAAGGAACTAAGACTATGAGCAAAAATTTATGTCTCAAACTGACAAAGTGCAAGGCTAAAAATAAACACCAACGAAGTAAAAATGAGCTACTACTCTTGTAAGGTCTTAGTTATTATTTTAATTCTTTTATTGTCCTATTTTTATATTGTTTCTTTTTAATTGCATTTTTATATTGTCTGTCTGGAAATGTGCTATATAAATACATTTGACCTCGACCTTGTCCCAATTCATAGGCCGCGTCCTTCAGAAGCTGCATTTGAAGGTCGATTACGTCACAGCCAGGTGATAAAGGCTGTCCCAATTCAAAGGTTGCTCCAAATGCGGCTGACAAATGCATCCTTCATTTCCTCAGATTTGAAGGATGGGTCGGAAGTATCCTTCGTGGTCCAGTCTAACTCAGAATTCATAGTGCGGCCAATTCCAGTTTCCAACAATGGCTGTAGCTACTTAGTTTAAATACTACTCTCTCTGGATCACAAAATAAACAAATATCTGCATGATTTTTCAAGACATCACATATTTGCAAAAGTGCTCCGACGTTATAAGAGACGTCTGTTACCCACCAGCTCGATAGCTAACCGGGAGGCCGAGGCTCACTAGAGAGAACAGCGAACTCCCAGCAGATCATTTTCAAACCCCTCGCGGTCTTTCACTACTCAGGTTAAACATGATATACAAGGCACTTAGATAACTTAAAAATTGTATTGTTTGCCTTTTTTCCAGTGTTTTATTTGTTCCTGAGTAAATCGGTTTGGCTGAGGTTAAAGTTATATTTTCACACAGCTGAATAAACATCAAACAGAAAACCAATAAACAGAAGTGTGAGATGATAAAGAATTTACTCCAATGTCCTGTTATATCTGAGGGAGCGAAGAGCAAACGGCTGAGTTTAATAAACCACGAGACAGCTGGTGATGCAAATCTCAAGGTTAGACCGTCTAATTTCACAGCCTTGTACTTCCAGCCCTCTCGGTCTTCGGAGGACCCAGCCCACGTAGTCCGTGAGGCCGGGTCCTCTGAAGGATGTGGCCTACGAATTGGGACACAGCTGTAGTGTTTCTACTTCAGACAGATGGTATCTAAAGCAAAAAAGAACCAAACATACCGAGAATATCTGAAACTGAATCTTGCTTTTTCACAAATTATTTGCATAGTAACTCCTTGAATCATAATCTATTTCACCATTTCTGCTTCCCCCGTGTACCTGGATCTGTACTGAAGGGGCTTCCAGAGCTCTGTAGACCATGGGCAGCACACTATTTTTTATATCATCAGGTGGTGTTTTAGTCAGCAGTAGGTCCATCTTTTGCAGGAATATCAGCAGAATCTGCACAGCACAGAGACTCCGTTAAGAAAATAAAAGTCTAAAGGGAGTAAATACTAGCCTATGTTCAACAGGTGAGTACAGAGGAAGATGGAAATAAGAGACTCATTCCAGTGGTTTTAGTACAGCTTTTAGTATCACTAACAATACAACACATACACTAAGCCGATGTGATGAGAGGATATTCACAGCAGAAAAACCACTCACCATATTGCTAGCCTGAAGAGGCATGGGAAGAAAAATACAGAGAAGTCTTGATAAAGCGACAGAACAAGACATAAAGCACCATGCGTTTAAGGCAGGTTATATACAGCTGTTCAGTCGTGTATTAAATCTTGATCACATAAGTGTCTCAAAGTGGGAAAAAAATAGCATGCAAACAGTTTTCAAAACAGATACACCTCCATACCCGAGGATCCATCCTAAGATTATGGATATATTACAAAAGTGAAGTTTCTTAAAAGACTAGTTGTTGTAAACGTGCACAAGTCCATGTGTCAGGTTACCTGAACGGGCTCTTGCTGCTTGAAAACAGGTGTGAGGTCAGGCAGGACGAGGCGAACATACTCGTCCTTGGTGCACTCTTCAGCAATCAGCAGCACGTTGGGAAGCACAAAGGGAACCATGTCCGGGTTCACGAACTCAGAGGTCAATGCTGGCAAGATGCGATACACAACCACTCTCTAAAGAGAAGAAATAACACAATGGGTTAAAGGATGTAATACTGCTAACTCAGGAGTAAACCAACATGTTTATACAAATCCTGAAAATGAAGATGAAACCTCTAGTATTCACACTGCAAACAAGCAGCTCCTAACTAAGTATTTACCTTTGGTAGCTGGGGTAGGACTTTGGGGAGTCCTTTGTAGAACTGGGACTTCTGCAGGTTGTCCCTCTGGAAGAGGGAATCAAAGTACTGCAGAGTGACTGCACCAACGTCATCAAAAAATGGGATCTGAAATGCATACAAATATATTTTTCCTTAAAGGGAGCCCTATGGACGGTAGAATGATATTCTCATGAAAGCAATGAATATTCAGACCTTAGTCATCTGGTCGGCATCAGGACGGACATTAGGTGTGACACTGAGCAGCATTTTGACATGTTCCCGCACGTCCTCTGGGATCTTGCTCAGCACCGCTGGACTCATGCTGCTCAGCTACAATTGTAAGACAAGAATAAACCACATAACAGTAAAATATACCCAAGTTATTTGTTGTATAGCTGTAATCTGGTCTATAATGTATCAATACATTAAGTCTACATTAGTTTAGAGGAGCTTTTCCTGGAGTTTAGACAGTTACCGTCATACTTCTCTTGTGCTTGGACTATGAGCTGGTAAATGACTCAGATCTCAACAGATGACAGTAGCTGAGCAAAAAAACTAAAAACAAAAATAGCCCAAACCAGGAAAGCTGGAGTTTACATCTATACTTTCCATTGTAATGAGGACAGTAAAGGAATAGCTGGGAACCAAATAAGCACATTTTTTCCCTTTATTCTGTTCCACTTTTATTTTCAAGGAAACATTAGTATCTTAGCACAGCTGTACAACATCTTTTGCTTACTTAAAAAAACAAAAAAAAATCTGCTCTGACTGGTGACAATTAAATCCCATTTCAAAGACAAAAACAAGAGGAGGATGGAGATAGACAGGTGCACATGCCAAAAACATACCTCCAACTAGCATTTTTGAAAATGAAAGGCAAAGTGTAATAGTTCATGCAAAGGTCTTTTTTTGTTTTAAGAGCAGTCATAAAAAAAAAAAATAAAAAAAAAACATGTTTACAGTACAGTACAGTACTCACCTGGTCCAGCTGCCTGCTGAAACTCTTAAAAATGTCATGCTTGTTGACTTGGAAAACAGGCTTCCCCTCATTGAAGACAGCATGCATGACCACGCCCAGAGAATACATGTCAGAGGCAGCGTCACAGCTAACTGACAGTATGTACTCAGGAGCCAGATACTCTGGGTTGGGTAGGCAGAGTGGAGGAAGGTTGGGCTGCCACTCTTTACATGTGTACTTGGGCTACGAGAAATTAAAGTAAGACGTCAAAGAGCTGCAAGATGTTATTCTGGTAAAGCTTCATCACAGCAATAAGCCAAGCAGGCTGAAAACATACCTCAGCATCTGAAGGGTTGTTAGAGGAGATGCTGAAGTCAAAACCCATGATCTTCCAAGCTCCACTTTTGTTGAGGATAATGTTCTCTGGACACAGATTGCCATGGACCATTTTAACCCCGCTGTGGAGAAAGGACAAACCCTCCGAGATCTGAAGACAGACAAAGCGGAAGTTATCATGAAATCTGAACAAGAAAAAAATCAATTATTAATCACCGTTTGCCTCAAACAGCCCAAGTATTATCAGTTTAACTGGGTCAACATACAATTTTAACACACTATAAATGAGCTCCGGGTAATAAAGTTTAAACATAATTCTGCACTGCTGCAATAAAAGTTGTGTAACAACCAACTGATGCTAAAAACTGCAGGCATTTTTTAAAGGTCTTTCATCTTAAATCCCCTGCTTTATATAACGGATGATAGATGCTCTAAGGAAAAAAAACATTGAAAAATTAGGACCAATGTGGGTGACAGAGACATTAAAAGGAGGTGGAGGTGAATGTAAAATGTTCCCTGGCATTACAGCCTGTCATAAAACATAATCCTAAAAGGTGAGAGGCAAGGCTTGGCATCAAGCAGGTTCAACTGGCTTTGAGAAGAAAGAGCATAGGAAACGTTTCGGATCTCCAAGCATAGTACTAAGAAAAAATACAGAAGAAAAAAGAGGAAGTGTGCACGAAATGAACACCAGTATTTCTTACTCTGTAACCTGTAAAGAAAGACTGAAGTTGAATATTGCAACTACATTATTAACCAGTATTGCTGTGTAGATAAATGCTTAATTAAAAGCTTTAAGGGTATAGTTTGCCATGTGTTTTGCACATTTTGCAGTCTCAAATTATTATAGTGACAGTAAATTGATCCTTTTACTGTGCAAAAGTTGTAAGCTACACTTTATTTCTTTATATTTTAATAGGAAAATGTGAAACAGATGTAGACATTTATTGATATATTGTTCTCATTTATTGTTCTGTACTCTGTCAAGATGACCCCTGCTTCAATAAAGTTGAGGTTGAGCCTCTGGGGAAGCACATCTATGATAAATTGGATTTATTGTGCTTTTTTTTTCTTTTTTTTTCAAAAATCCAGGTAGTTTTTTCCCCCCATTCTGAAAAAAAAAAAAAAAAAAAAAAAAAAATA
>VUQR01011848.1:13901-29475 GCA_015108515.1 Hemichromis elongatus
CCCCATTCTGAAAAAAAAAAAAAAAAAATCAAGTCACTGCAGACCAGATGCTTTCCAGATGGTGTTACACTGTGGATAAAAAAATAAAAAAAAAACTGATGGTAATTTCTGAGTTTATAATTTTTGACAAGATCCCCAACACCACTGTCTGAAATGCAGCCCCAAACATGACAGAGCCTCCACCGCGTTTTACATCTGCAAACACTCATTATTATACCTCTCTATAGAAGTCCTCCATACATATTGACGATGATTTGATCAAAAAATTTAAAGTATGAAACCTTCACTCCATCAAACCAATTTTCAGTTCCATTCTTGTGAAAGTTAGAATGCCTTGGCCTGTTCTCCCCATTTTTCTTCATTAGGAATGATTTCTTGACAGCTTCACTGACACCATTTCTGATAAAGCCTCAGTGAACAGCAGAAGGTCCAAGAGACCCGTGTCAGGTCTTTAGTTTTGTTTTTTTTTATTATTATTTCTTAAGAATATGGTTTTCAGATACTGATCATCAGCTGTACATTTTTTTAGGAATGCTACTTCTTTTGTCCTCCACTTTGGACTGAACTGAAAATGAATGTAAAAGCAGCTCATGTTCAAAGATAGGCTTTGAAAAGCCTGGACAACTGTTGCTCAAGACCACATTAAATCTAAGAAAATCTGGCATCTTGGAAGCAAAATGAAGAAACAAGTGGTGGCTCAAGACTTTTGCACAGTCTTCTAAGTTTGGTGTTTTAGGTGGGGAAAACAAAAACTGAACACGTGCTATCAAATTTGACTGAACTTTTTTTAAAATTACTTATCAGGAAACACACAGCCATACAAAAAGAAATCTATTCTGCCCACATGCTCACCTGTAGCAAGCCATACTTGGTCTCCACATCATAGAGCTTGTAATCCTTGATGTCATTGGGCACAGGGCTGGGAAGGTTGTCCCATTGGCCAAGCACGTTGGACAGGCTGGCAAACACTGGCTCTGTACAGAATGCTAAGCAGTCTCTGAGGGCCAAATAAATAAATATCATCAGTTCAATTCAAAGCAATAACAGAAAAGAAAAAAACAAAACGAAACAGAAAGAGTAAAAAACAGACAGAAATGAATTACGAATTTAAAGCCATCATGGATGAAAAAAGAAAGAAAGCACAAGGCCTTAACCTTTACTTGCCACGATCTATTTTCACCTCAAATGTCAAGATATCCTCTGAGCAGTGACTCATTCAGTTTCATCCATAACATACGTACATGTGTGAATTTGTGTGCGTGTGTGTTATTCACCGCGACTCTTCCAAGGGATGCTGAACAGTCAGGAGACGGGGATGACGCAGTCTGGTTAGCTGTTGCACTCCTCTTTTCAGCGAATCGATGATTTGGTCCTTCTCAAATTTCTGATACTTGTCAATCATTTTCTTGTCAAAAACAAAAACGGCTACTTCCTGGAGGGTAAAAGACATACAGCGACATGGTGACAGTGCAGTTTTCAGTCTCAGATTCATTCCTTTTCCCCTTTCAGCACAAGTCGGGTAAATCATTTATGAACTTGAATCAAATCTAAACATGTGTCAAGAGGTGGTCTGGTCAGAGAGAGACATTGACAGACACGCACACACACCTGTTTGGTGGACTTCTTGGTGCCATTATAGATCCTCCAGCTCAAACCGGGACCTCCGCTTGCAATGTGTCGCCCGACCTCAAACTCCCGTGTCACCGGGTTACCCATAACAGCGCTGGTGACATCCGCCGTCACCTTAGTGACAGTGCTTTTTAATTTGTTCAGCATGGACTCCATGTTCAGGCTCGACCTGGCAGCTGAGATAAAACATTGATGATGATCATTAAAGAGCGATCAGAGGGTAAAGACATAAGCTACAGTCAGTACAAATGTGGAAACAGTTTTTGCAACCAGGCACTATGTTACATGCACACTGACAGTATATTCCACTGTTATTCTTAATATGGCAATGCCCCAAATTGCAAACTGTAAATTCAGTTTGTATATTAAGCATCAGGTCTTATTCTAATGACAGCATTTTTCAATAAAGATGTGAAATATGGCGGTAATATTAGGTTAAGGTTTTGGATACAGCAAGTACTGTCTGTACCGTACACAAACCAACAATAGTTTGGCAGGCTACAGTACAGAAAAGCCCACACTTCTGGTCAGTAGGAGAAAAAACCCAACTTCTTTTCAATGATATTAACAGGCCTTTTGGATTTCTGCAGATACCGAAGAAACACCTTTAATAAACTACAGTGGTTAAAGAAAAGAAATGGGAAGGCTGTGTTTACACAGAAAAGCCCAGTAATGTGATTCAATAAATCCATTCCTTTTCCAAAAGACTATCAGTAGACTGCCTTTCCTGTTTCAGAATAGGCCTTTGTGATTTAACTATGCTAAATAGTAAAGCATATGAGTTTATGTTGACATATGACACTTTTCTGAACATTTGATACGTAAAAAACCTTACTAAGAAGCCTCTAAACACACGTGTGCATTCCCAAACATGTTCCCTGGCTTTCACCCCATTCTCCTGTTTTGCAAAAACTTCTACTAGATTAAGTTGGCACTGGTGGAAGGCTTCGCAAAACTGTCATTTTCCCATTTTTTCAGCTTCATTGGACTTGAAACACAAATATTCTGTGTAGGTAGTTGGTGAAAGAGACATCTGTGTGCTTCTGGCAAAGCAAAAGCCTTCAACAATCCATTAGACATGCACTAATGCACCTGCTTGAAAATTTGCACATCAAAGTCCCCACCAGCGTCCTCCCCATGCTGGCTGAGGAGAATAAGCATAGTAACAATCCACGCTGTCCCCAGAAATATAAAATGACTCAGAACAAACTGAGCCACACCGCATTAATGCTCTCTTTCAAAATAGTCTAGAGTAAGAGCAAGTTAGGTAACAGAAGCCCAGACAAAAAAAAGCATGACTGATGATTGTGAAGCAAATTTTTCTTAGTTTGTTATGTTTGTTTTTTAAAATGCGAACTCTTCCTTCAGTGTTCTTAATCTTTCTTGAGCAGCCTTCTAGACCTTTGATGTTTAAACTGAATAAGCTCCAGGCAAATCTATACATTGCCACGTAAGCTGCAGTTTTACCAAATAATTTTTTTACAGAACCCTACATTTAAAGTCTTATGGATGGGTATAAAATCTTCAAAGCACAGTGAATCTTAATAAAACGTTTTATAAATGCTTTCAAACTTAAACTCAATGTTGACATTGTTGTGGTTTGCTGGAGGAGCAGCATCAGAGCTGGTGAAAGCAAACGAAAACCGAACTGGATGTTTTTGAAAATGTGGTTGTGAGATGGTCACTGAACAAATTTTTATCCATCTACGGATAATCCAGACCAGCCTCTCCACTTACTGGATGGGCAGCTGCCAGACAATATTATAATTTCCTCATCATTTCAACTACTGTAAGATGAGAATTTTCCTATTATGGGATAAATAACGTATTTCTCATCTCATCACATGCAGTATCACATAGCATCACCTAAATTAGACGCTATTAGCTTCCTAGGATTTGTCCCTCAGTTTAAGAACTAAACCTAAAACCCTGATGCTTCATTTCAAGATGTGGAAGTGCTCTAAGAAATGCTGCAAAACTGCTAAAGCACTAAAGGCAATCAGATTTGAAGATTACATAGAACAGACAGTATCATAGCCTACATTGCCAGGCCACTGCTTCTGTCTGGAAAGAGTGCAAAGGCCAAAAAACAATGGAAAAATATCAGTACGCATGAATAGAAACCCATGACCGTTTTTCCTTGCAACAAGCTTCCCGACTTCCTGCTGACGAGTAACTACATTGAAACGCGCGATTTACTCGAATTTACACGAACTAATCTGTAGTAATACAAGTTGCTAGCCTAATTAAGTCGTTAGCACCTTAGCAGCTGGTCCCCAGAGAGCTTGTTAATATCATGGTAGAATTGTATATGAAAGCGAGACGTATCTAATAACAAGTAAGAAACGCTGGCAGGAATGAATACGCTCTTCATAATCGACACGATCAAGCCACATATTAGCATTGGGTTTCAAAGTGTTATGGGTCACTGTGTGTGCCTGTCAGATCTCATTGTGAAATACTTTGATGTTAGCACACAGCCAACGTAAACTAGCAATGATAGCACGGCTGGCAGTTAACACATACCTGTCAAATACTTCTTTTAACCCGTTACCTACCTACCTACCTCTGTCGCTGACATCATCGTTGCAATATGTTTCTTTTTTTCCCCACATGAACACGGCAGTCACCTGCCCAAGCTAAATAGCCAACAATGCGCAAGTAGACAGTGACGTTCCAGTCAAACAGCGATTATTTCTAATAAAACTTTCAATTCGAACGCCTCCAACTACTTACCTTAATATTAAAAAGGGATTTCCGCTTTACTTGCTATTATAAGTAGAGTCTCAGCAGTACTGCTGTCAGTAATGGCTGTGAAACACAGCCCCCATGTCTTCGAGTAGCATACGAAATGAGTTAGCTTGATACGCTAGTGAACGAACAGCTCTACTTCCGGGTTTGTTAACGGAGTCAGGTGCGTCAACGTCATTATATACTTTTTTTTAAATAACCATTTCGAATTCGGTTTTATTTTAACCAAGTTAAAGCCGAACTTCTTACACACGTTCATTTTTTTAACAATTAATTCAAGCAATATGTTTCTATAAATGGTTAGAAAAATATAAACCTATGTATACGAATATGCATTTTAAGGATTATCAAGCAGGATAATTAAGGCTTCAAACGAGGAACCAGAAAGAAAGGAACCAATTTGTATTATGGATTTGAGAATAACAAATTTTAAACCATCAAAATGTTGTTTTGTGCAATGTGTAGTGCAACCCCATTGCCAATACTCTAAAACCTGAAAAAGAAGATTTTAAAAATGTTTTTTAATACATTCTTGACCAGAAGTTAAAGATAGTCACCCTCATACTGAACACTCGAATATTTATTCAGTTTCAGATAGGAATTAACTTAATGAGAAAACATTTGCAGTACTCCTAATCAGAAACTAATGAAGTTTGTCAAAAAAAAATCATAATTTACTTTTATCCTCACTATGCCAATATAAAACATTAACTTCTAGTTTGCACTGTGTTACATGCACTGAAACATCTACACGTTTTTTTTTTTAAAACAGCCTTTATTAAACATGTTAATCTGACACGTGTGACAAATATGTTTCGGCATTATAAAGTGCATTTTTAAAGATGATTTCAGTGTTTCTGATAATAAAAGATAATAAAATGAGAACATTTTTTATTATGACCATGTCTTCATTACAGTGACGCTTATAATTTAAAAAAAAATTACATTAGAAGCGTATCCAGTTAGAGTACCAGACTTTTTCCAGTGAGGTCATAATGTCCATCTTTCAAGTAAAAATCCCCAAAACTTCCAATTAGAATATTAAAATGATGGCACTAAATACAGTCATTAACCATAAAATTATACATGGACATAGCCTAACATCCTTCCTGCTTTCATTAAATTAAAAGCATTTTTTTTTAATGTTCACAGAAAAAAAAAAATTTCAACAATTAGTGTTTTTTCTTTCAAGTACAACTACTAAAACAAGTTTGTGATGTAGAGAAATTAATGATTAATCAAAGTGTACAACATTCCCCCTGGAAACACACAACACTACTCCCACGGCCTGATGCACCCCGAAAAAAAATGTTTAGTATTACACATCCAAATAGAGCACTTCAACCTAAAAGCACAAGTTAATACACAAGCTGTTCACTCCATGTTGCCTCAAAACAACCATCTGGCTGAGAGAATTCATATAGTATTTAAATTTAAGTAATCCCTTTATACCCTTTTAACACTTCATTTTGACCTGCAGTAAAGGTAAATTGTAGAATCTGTACCAACAATCTATTTTTTGTGTAAATTACACTTAATTTACCATCATTACAGGGATTATACAGTAAACAACACTTTCAAACTAGTGCAATAATTTTTACAGCAGTTGTTGATCAGATGTACTGAACTATAATTTCATTGTCTTCAAGTTAACAGCAGGTTTAAAAATAAAACTTCAGATATCATTACCTCATGTGATTCATTTGGATTTGCATAATTAGTATGAATCTGCCCAGGATACCATCCCCACTCTGCATACTACACATTAGAGGTGTGACCATATGGAAGTCAGTACTTCCATGTTCAGTTAGAATCATAAAATGCATTCAAGTTTAAACTTTTGTTCTTTTTTTTTTTTTTCCAAATCCTGAAACAGCACCGTGAATTTGTCAAGTGCACCTATGAAGTCAAAGCAGTCCCAGCTACTTGTGTGTTTCAGAAAGTGCTGGAGAAGTGCTGCAGGAAGACCACCGGGTGATGCTTTTCAAACTCTTTGAGCAGCCTCCTCTTCTCCTTGGCAGACATCCTCTTGCTCGAGGAAATGTCATGAAGAAGTTGTTTGAGGCTCTCCAGGGTGGTAGCCTCACGCTGGTCCTCGTATTCCTGTGGAGTCACCTGCTGGCAGAAGGTGAAGGCTGCAACAAAACATGAAGAGGCTTTCATGGAGGATGTACAGCGCTAGGGAAAAGTGGGTTTTTGTTTTGTTTTGTTTTTAAAATGTGGATCTGGAGGAACACTGCCTCCAAATGGACAAACTACTTAAGGTTTTGAGCCATAACGTTTTGCTTTGGAGACCCTGCCTTAAGTTAGTGCTTTTAACTATTGCTGTGATACTATTGCAAAATTAAACTTTATGAACTTCTGAACATGATGACTGTAATATCTTTAGGACAACCTATCACAAATATTATGTTTCCACATACAGTTAGGTGCACAAAAAACTGAAGTACAGTGTATTTAACATAGTGAGCTGTTATCTCATCCGATAGTGTACTGTGTGATGGTTTGCCAGAGTGTAACTAACATTGAACTTACTAGCAAATGAGTCAGGGTCTTTTCCCTGCTGCACAGTCCTCAATGTTCTCCTCACAGCTTCAATAAGGGTCGTAGGTGTCTATCATTATTGCAGGATAAGACAGTAAAAGGAAACACTGTAACAACTATCAAGTACTTGTAGAAACATTAATAAGTAAACTTAAGTTTGGTTGAAATTCAGACAGAAACACGTTTGTCTAAGAAGAATATTGCAATATAGTTCTGAGAGAGCAGAAGTATACCTTGAAGAGCTCAGAGTGGTTGTCCATGAGAAAGAAGATCAGAGCTTCACTCTGTGATCGAGTCAATTCATGATTCTGAACAAGAGCTCGCTGAAATGTGCGGCACACAAAGGTCCTGTTATCAGCCTGAAAAGGGCAAAAAATGTTTCCATTTAATTCCACTAATAATTAAAAAATAAAGCTACGGTACTACGAGAATATTCAGTGAAACAGCTTTAAACATGTTCAGCTGTTTTCTATATGAACTATTTTCCTTTTATTATTTTATAAGAGTGCAA
Source organism: Hemichromis elongatus (assembly GCA_015108515.1). Taxonomy (NCBI): domain Eukaryota; kingdom Metazoa; phylum Chordata; class Actinopteri; order Cichliformes; family Cichlidae; genus Hemichromis; species Hemichromis elongatus. Next base: position 21,337 of record VUQR01011848.1, read on the forward strand.
AAAGATGGAACTGGAAGTGTGGTTTACAGGATGCTGCTCACCTGTTTCTGCAGACGGCAAGAATCTGAGTGAGCTGCTATTGCCATGAAGGCCAGAAGTCTCTGCAGTTCATCTCTTAGACTTGTTTCCAGCAGCCGCAAACACAACTGAGATGCTTTGATGGCATCCTGCAGCTTCCCTTCATCTGGGAATCAATAACACATGGACAAAAGACACAACCAAAATATTAACCTTCATGTCTGGAAAAAGAAAAAACTGTGGTACAAATCACAGCCCCGTTATACTTAATGCTCCACACCATAAATCAGAAAGTCAATATAAACTTAAACTTAGTTCTTTTGTTTTTTACCCAGTAAATTCAGAACTGCAATATGTATGTCCAGGTAACGCCCTGAAATGAGTGGAGATTTTTCTTGTCCACTGTAGTATTTGGCAATGGTATCAAACAACAGCCTCTTCTTGCTTGTCATATGTTCTGCACTGGGATCCTCCAATGACCCATTTTCACATTGCTGGCTTAGCTGTTCTCCTGCAACCACGATCAGCTGGTCGGGAAAGAGTTCCAAACAGTCTGCTGCTGCTGATAGCCACTCATCCAACCTGGGGGGAAAAAAAAACTATGAAAGAACATACTACTGGTGTAATGAAATACATGAACAAACAGGTCCTGAGCTATAGTGCAAAAGTCTCAAGGGATAAATCAGAGGACTGACTGGGGTAGGTTAAGGGTGTGAGACAGCTCTCGTTCCAAGCATGTGTTAGAGATAACCAGATCCTGGTTGGCCAGAGGAGCTTTGCAGGCTTGGGGATGAACTCTTTCAGGAGAGGTAAGAATGCAGTCCAACACTGGCAATTCTACTAACTGCAGCAGCTGCAACACGGTTTGCTGCTTCCAAACCTGATCTGACACTATGGAAGGAAGAAAGAGCAAAATAAACAAAAGCAAAAACATTTCAGAAAAATCTGTCCACTCTACCCCCCACCCCCCACTATACTGGCGCATTTGCTCATTACCAGTTTTGGAAAGAAAGGTAGAAGGTGTGGTGGTTCTGTTGAGAGCTGCAGTTAAGGATGGTTGCAGATTGATGGCCTTGAGCAATCTTTCCACCCTTCTATCTGATGATCCAACTGCAAGAGGATTGGCAATTGTTCTTAACTCATTCAGCCTCCTGAAAGAACAGGAAACATTTAGATGATAACAAACACATTGGTCTGTGTATGAGTATAAATAAATGCAAAAAAGTAAAACAACATTTACTAAAAAAAAGTCATAATAGAATTTTCAGTGGTGTTTCACATGCTTTAATACTGAAAAAATGTAAATTAAGCACCAATGTAATAAAACAGAGGATTTTATGTAAAACTTACCTCGAGCTCCTCTTCCTTTTTATCTCCTGTTGTTCAGGCAGTATGTTTTCTGCATCAACGTTTCCCTTCACATCAGAATTTGAAAACCCTTTATATTCCAGAAAACGGTAAAGACTGCAGCTGCTGTCCTCAAAGGTCACCTCCTTGTCTCTGCGAAACAGCTTTGTGCCTACTGGTTGAAATACCTTCGCCTCCATCAAAGCCTGACAGAGCCGAGCAGCCTTTAGACGAGAAACTTCACTTGTGCAAAATGCCACGTTCTGCATCAAGTAACTGAGAACTGCATCCACAGCATCTGAGCCTGTAAAACATTCAACATAAACACGTAGATGTCTCCTGCAGCTACGTACTTCCACCTGAGTCTGCAGGGCTTGGATGATGTTGTGCCACAGCTGGGTGGCACCAAAGGGCCCAGAGAAGCCTGTTGGTAATTGAAGAAACAGAGATTTGAAGAAAAAGTGACTCAAGTGAGTTTAACTTAATCTAGGTCCAGTAAGGTGTTTTATTTTTAACTGATTAAATGAAAACACCATAACATAAAAATGTCATATAATAAGCACATGGTTACCAGAACCAAGTTAGTCCTTAAGATGACATGGGGAAAAATATCTCATCATGACACTTGATGATGAAGACTGGGACATGATTACGAAGACTTAAAAAAATGTCACAAGATGTTAGGACAAACTTTTTCAGTTTAATATTATGAGTGGTTCATTAAATTGTATGTGCGACTCTAGAGATCCAAATATCACTCCGATCAACATTTTTTTTTTTTTTAGGGGATCGGTCAGTCTAGATGGACGGTGATAAACACATCACAGAAGCTTAGTTCAATCCAATGTTACGATAACGAGATGGATTCGACTATAGAACAGGAAGGGACAAGAAAGTTCAAGACAGTGCTATGCATATATGTGTAGATTCCAACAATTTATTCGGTTTTTAATGTATTCTATTAAGTTTATTATTATACTTTTTTAATTACTAACAGAGCCAAGGGCAATTGCTGGATGTTATTGACTTGCTGAGAAGTTTGAAGGGTAAGGGGTTTCTTTGTTTTACTAATACGTAAAAGCTACAGTGAACGTCACTACCACAGTGGTTATGTACAAAGTTAAAGTACTTTACAAGACTATTTTAATTTTATACTTTATGAAGCGACAGTTTTTGTGAGTTAATTTACAAGCCATACTGATAACGACAGGTGGTGGCAACCGTGTTTATAGTTATCACTATTCCCATCTAGCATGCACTGATGGCTATGCTATGTTTACATGGTCATTTTTGTAAATAAGAAACTCGTTAACAAGGAACGTATTTAGGAGAGAGGAAAAAATAATCATATCTTACCGTGTTGTACATTTTCACGAAAGCTTCGGGTTTGGCTGTTCAACCTTCTAAACCGAGGAGTCAAATCAAGCGCCATCGTGAAACCTATGTGTGACGTAATCACGCTCTTCTTTATTTGTTTATCGGCGGTTGACAAACAGCAAAATGGTGAATTACCGCCACCAACTGGTGTGGAGGCCACACTGTTCTTCGCTTTGTCTAAAAATAAATCGACTGCTGCCCCCCAAAGGCTCCAACATCCACACATACAAAAGAAAGTTTCATTGTGTTTTTGTTTTGTTTTTCTGTTAAACAACAAACAATTGTTGTTTAACTGTTCTGTTAAACAACAAACAATTATATTAGCAATATTGTTAATAATCTTACAATGAAACAAAGTCTCAGATTAAATGATTCTGAAACTAAGTTTAGGCTATTCATAACTTTGTATTCCAAGATACATTTGTGATGCCTTTTGGTCAACAGACAATAATTAGTGCATGATGTGATTAAGTTACATAAGCAAGGTGATAAATACGTTTGTAGCTAATAAGTGTTTAAAGTAAATTGATGCTAAAAATGGTTAAAATGTTTTGGGTTTGAAATTTGATCAGAGTAAGACGTGTGGCAACGGGAGCAAGGGAGCGCTCTGACCATGAACCTGTCTTTGATGTATTTTCTCTGGTAATATTGTGAACAAGTACTTGGGCAGAAACAAGAAAGAAAACAAGCTTTTCTATTTTGTTCGCTGGCTGTTAAGCTTTACATTGTTACATGTTGTGAGGACAGCACAACATTACTTATATAATCAAAATAAATATTTATTTATTATTCATCCACAAGTGCAGTCTCTAGCTCAAACAACACATTTGTTTTTGTATTCAAACACAGACTTTATGTATGTTGTAATATTTTTAGGATGTCTTGTTTCCTATCGTGGCACTACGGCCTGGATGACTGTCATGGATTTAGGTTATCCTAATATAAGTGCAAAAGAAAGTCTTTAACATTGTCCCAACTTCCCTTAAGTACAGTGGCAGTGGATGTAGGTTGGAGATGATATGACCTTGAACTTGCAGGTGACTATCTTCACTGACCACACCATCTGTGACAGAGGATTCATCTTTCCTGGTGTTCTGCAAATAATCATAATCAATCATATTCTTTAGAACACCAACTTATTTGCTTTCATAAAAAAAAAATTCTGCATTTGCTACAGAACAGACCTCAAGTTAGACAATCTCAGATTCCTTACAGAAAGTAAAAAGCAAACAGATGGATATCTAAGACCTACGGGACACCGGCCCTCCTGGAGGTGCCTACCCCTGACATAGAAAGTCAATGTAGACCTCATATAACCAAATTAGACATATAGTAGCACATATCGTATTAAAACACCATCTAATACTGTGTCTGAATGTGTAGTATTGCCACAGTCAATTTGGGCTTAATTAAAAAGTAATCATTACGTTTTGTTATGGCTTTTGACTAAAACACTTTTATCTTAATTTTTAATAAAGCAACTACTACTACTACTACTACTATTATTATTATTATTATTATTATTATTATTATATTAAAGTGTAATCAAACAGAAACGTCATGATCGTAATCTATCTTCCTGCCCTCACATATTCAGCTTTTTCAGCAGTATTAAATTAATTCACTGTGTATTGTACACAATTGTGTATTGTGAAGGTTCTTAGGTTACATCCGTAAACAAAACAACCCACGTGAACACAGACGTTCTGGCGAAGCAGGGCGGGTTGTACCATTTTACGACAGCTTGCTAAATTGTAGACCGTGGTATTACATGATCTTTTTCTTAACTAAATATGTGCATATTCTTGTATTTGCCATCTTTCAATTGTAGATTATTATTTTATTAACTGTATTCTATTTTTTTTTAAATCTTAGAATCGCCTTCATTTTGGCAATTGAACACTCCCGTGTGTAAAATGGTTTCTCCCGCTAGTTCTCCGACCCAGCTGGGCCAAAGAAGGACCTATAAACAGAGGCAAACGCAAGCAGCGACAACTTTATTTTCTCGTTTTCCCCCCATTTTTTTTTTATTATCAGAATTATTGGATACTTGAATTCCCTTTGGACAGCTCACCCATTCCAGTTGGTGCTGGTTATGCACCATTGCCAAACACAATAAAATATATCTAATCAGTACAGGACCTTTAAAAAGGACGACGGCGACGTTTTGCTTCAGAGCGGGGGGGCTATTTTTTCTATCAGCTTCACTTTCTAGTGACTTGAATGAGGTAAAAATCGCGTTTCTTGAAGACATTTGTGCTTGTGACTTAGTTTATGGTGTCTGCTGCGAAGTTATCCGTCTCTTTGTTGTGAAACAGGAAGACGAGTGCAGTATTTGACGCTTCTGACAGTTACCATGTCAGTGACAGCTGGTGTACGAAATTAATGATCTTTATGACTCATATTAAGCTGTAAAACCAGGGGATTTAGTCAAGTAACAAAGACAATTATATAACACTGACATAGTACTGAGTTTGACGGATGCATCAGATGTATGTTGTAGTGAGAGCGTAACGATGTGTTGTTTATGCACTTCTTTTTCGCTCAATTCTGTCACAGTCAGATACAATATACTATTTGTAATGTAGACAGAGTTCTTGTTTTGGTCTGCACCTCGGATCACGTGTACCCACTTCTTACGCGTGTGTGGTTATTTTTATTTTTTTTATCCACGTTCATAGCTGTGCAACCAAAGACTTTCCATGTAGGGCTGAGAGACGGGGAACTGCAACCAATAAGGAGAGTTCCCGTGGATTTAGTCCTGCCTTCCTGATTCACTGCTTTGTTTACATTATACTGCAGTCAAATCTGGACCCCAAAAGGCTGTCTTTGTTCCTGGAGAAGTTGTAGAGAGCAGAATGATGTAGCAATACATCATGTCTGCAGCGTGTGTGTGTTTGTGTAAGAGCGCATGTGCCTCGTATTTGATCACATATTCGCTCAGATATGTTTCCAAAACATGTGGGAAAGTTATAAGATATGTTCAGTTATCATCTTAGTTATTACAGCACAGTGCATTTTACTCTACCTAGCATCTGAACTGCTTAAAGAGGCTTTCTTATAAAGAAGCCGCAGATGACAGAGTGCACCTAATCCGTAATCAGTTTTCTGGATCACTCTGCTTTCATCCCTCTGGATAATCTCTATAAATTGGCCTGCTGCATGGCTTTGACCTAGCTGTCAGGTCTAGCGTATGATGTAATAAAAGGGCTCCCCACGCCCATTTCCCTCGACCCTTGAGCTATCTTTAAACTGCAAGAGCTGCCAGGGAGTGTGCATTCATTTTTGGCAGCAGATAACTGAGACGAGGACAGGAACACCCATGGGTCATTCTGCCAGCACTGTATGTCTCAGGCTATATTAGAAAGCCCCGCAGGCTTAATTTAAACTCTTACAGTACTCAAGTAATGTTTAAGTGGGTTACTCTTTGTTAACAGTGGTAAACAGTCTTTACATTAACATTAAAAATGTGCACATCTCGTCATCATTACCTACTACGTGCTATCCGGACTAGTGAGAAAGGAAGTCCACACTAATGCGTTTTCGTGCGTTCAGGTGTGTATTTGTGCAAAACAAACAACAGCGCAGTGAGAAGTGTAAGATCATCTTGACAGTTGCGGAGCGCTTTGTTGTCCCATGTCGCCCTGGAGACACAATTGACGTTGGATAGACAGGCACAGGCTTTTGTGTAAACCTATATGGAAATGGGTTGTGTTTATGTCAAGACTATGTATTGTGAGGAAAACCTTGGTGGCAGTAAACAAACACTGAACCACACTATTATTATGACTTCTTATTTTTCAGTGTGTTACGTCATGCACCATCATTGACTTTAATAATATGTTTAAAGTGTTTGCAACAAGGTAGCTTTGTTTGTTTAATGGTGCCCTCCAGCTGTTTCATTGAGCATGACTGGTGTTTTTGTTACACTCTGCCTCGGTAACAAAAGCTGCAACAGTCACACAATCAGAGAACACAGGTAAAATGATGGTAGCATTGTGTAATGGAAATTTTGGTTTTCGAGCTAAAGGATATTTGAGTGGATGCTGTTTAGGCATCCACTCTATTGTGTTCCTGTTTCTCTTTATTCTTTATTATTATTCTAGTTGCTTCCGTACGTTTTTCGCCGTTTAACTACGTCCACAATTTTTGTCCGATTTTCGCTGTTCAAACTTTCAACTATTCTGCTATTTCTGCTAACGACTGCTGTCACTTTTGGTATTTTATACTATTATACTAACCCTAAATTTTAAGCTTTTTTCCTTTTTTTTGTCCCATTGAAATGAATGGGAAACTTCCACAATTCTGCTAAAACTTGCTTGTTTTTGAAACTTAACTACTTCGTCATACTTTCACGTAGAAACTCCATTCAAAATGTAAAATGTTTTAAAATTATTGGGCTATTCAGGAATGATTCAGCTTTTTCATATCTTTTACTGTTTTAATCTTGTGCCTCTTTAAGTTTTCAGTTTCCAAATTGTGATTTTTCAGAAATTACATGCATTGTTATGGTTACTATGCTGTTCTCCTAGAGTGCGCACTCAAAGTTTTTGAATTTTCTCTTCCTCTCCAAACAACTTCTTGCTACTTGGTCAATTTTCTTTAAACTTCCACAAATTATGCATCGAAACGTAGGTATTTTTGCTGGCTTTCAGAAAATGTCACTCTCATTTTTGTGGGAGTTATAGAATTTTTTCAAACCTCCTCAGAGCATCACAAAGTCTGAAAACTCTCCATAGAAACTCAATGGAGACTTTGCTCGAAATCCCCGCTGGAATTCTGTAATGAGACGCATTTTCGAATCGTCATATCTCCTTAACGAAGCCAAGTTAAGACATGAGGCTTTCACTAGTATATCTTCAGACCCTCCTGACGCTCACGGTTCAAGAATTTTTTTCTTACCTATTACCGTTCTGCCATGAATTACATTTGTTTGAACATAGGAAATCTGGACTTTTCTCCGATTTCTTCAGATTTCAAACTCTGGAAATGAAGCACTTTTTTCTCTCGTCGTATCTGTTTGATGGATCAACATAGAGACCTGAAAATTTCCTTAACTCTTGATCAAAGCCTGCTGTATCTTACGGTGAAAGAATGATATCGATGCTGCGTTTAGATTTAACGTTACAAACCGTTGTTTGAGAGCAGGTCAAGGGGTTTTTTGCTTCGCCTCTACTCAGTTATGGTATATTACAAGTCATAAAGCTTTATTATATAAGCATGAATTATTAAAACGTCAACACTTGAAGATTCCCCAATCTCTTCTGAACAGAACGGTCCCAGAATGACCGCTCTAGCCCCTACGGTTAGGAAAATACGGCCATTTGTTCGCGAGGAGTGCACAAAACCAGAAATACACTTTAGAATGCCTGATCCTGTGTAAGTCTGTGTCTATGT